>JARQOC010000006.1:472710062-472866296 GCA_033576535.1 Allobates femoralis | reverse complement strand
GCTATGGTATAATGGGGGGGCATGATGGTGACAAGAGGGGCATGAGGGTGACAAGGGGCAGGATGGTGACATGAGGGTGATAAGGGGCAGGATGGTGGACAAGAGGGGCATGTTGGTGACAAGAGGGCCAAGATGGTGGCAAAAGGGGCATGATGGTGACATTAGGAGGGGGCATGATGGTGACATTATTACAAGAAGGGGGATGATGGTGGCTTTATTACAAGGAGGGGGCATATTACTGCAGGATAGGGCATTATGCTGGATGGGGGCATTACTACATGATGGGGGCAGGATGGGGACATTACCACAAGGGGACAGGGATCGAGCATACTACAAGGGGATAAGGCTGGAGAAATTACTACAAGAAGGGGGTTAGGATGAGGGACATTACTGCCAGGAGAGGGTCAGGATGGAGCAAATAACTACAAGGAGAGGGTCAGTATGGAGCACATAACTACATGGAGAGGGTCAGGATGGAGCACATAACTACAAGGAAAGGGTCAGGATGGAGCGCATTACTACAAGGGGAATGTTAGGATCGAGCACATTACTTCAAGGAGAGTGTCAGGATTGAGACATTACTATAAGGAGCAGGGTCAGGATGGATCACATTACTACAAGGAGAAGGTCAGGATGGAGCACATTACTACAAGGAGAGGGTCAGGATGGAGCACATTACTACAAGGAGAGGGTCAGGATGGCGCACATTACTACAAGGAGAGGGTCAGAGGATGGAGCACATTACTGCAAGGAGAGGGTCAGGATGTAGCACATTACTGCAAGGAGAGGGTCAGGATGGAGCACCTAACTACAAGGAGAGGGTCAGGATGGAGCACCTAACTACAAGGAGAGGGTCAGGATGGAGCACATAGCTACAAGGAGAGGGTCAGGATGGAGCACATAGCTACAAGGAGAGGGTCAGGATGGAGATACTACTACAAGATAGGGACCAGGATTTCAGTATGAAATTTGCTTGCTCTGTCTAATAATCTGCGTTTTTCCATACAGAATCAATCCACCTGCTGTTTCTATAAAGGGCAGTGGCAGCGGCTCAGCTTCAATGTACAGTACACATGAGCTGGATGACCACTGCTGAAGAGAAGAGAAGAGAACACTGCAAAGGTAAGTTTAAAATCAATTCATTGTTAAAATAATTGAATTGATCATCAATGTTTCAGGACTACAAGCACTGCACAGGGAAGAGAGTTAGCATCTGCTGGCTCTCCCCCTGTGCAGCGCTTGTGATAGATAATCACTGCTGTAATTTAGGTTAAATTACAGTATTGGCACTTCGCCATAAATAATTTTGTTTTGGGTTGCAGTTTGGGCACTCGGCCTCAGAAAGGTTCGCCATCACTGGCCTAGATGTTAGAAAATTGTTTTCTCCGTAGTATAAAAAATCACATTCATTAATTAAAATTAAGTGGAATGGAAAAATTATTATTTTTTACTAAAATGTTGATGTAACCACAATTTTTCATTTTCATTAATGGTAGTAGGAAATAAACCTGCCTTACAAATTATATTCCAACTTCTGAATCTGACAATGCCGATATACGGTTGTTCACTACTGTCTGGGCACATGGAAGAGCTCAGAATGGAAGGAGCGCCAATTAGGGATTTAAAAGAGAATTTACTGGAATAGTTTCCAGTTCCAATGTAATGGGAGCGCTGTTTGTGGTCACCTGGCCGCTCAAAGATGGCTACCACAAACAGGTGGACACTATCTACTCAACTCTAGATCCCAGGGATTGCCTTCACCTTTTTAACCCTACTCATGGGTCTGTACTTACACAGGGACCCCTTGGCTGGGGCTATGGAATTAGTTGCTCTTCAGTGGTGCGAGGTTGGCAAGAAGAATATTCAGGTAGCTGAGTCAGGACCAGGAGGACAGTAAAAAATATAATATTAGGAGACACAAGATTAGTCAGTAAACAGGTGAAGGCACAACAGGAAAACAACTACACCAAGGACAGAGGATGAACCGATGATAGCAAACAAGAGGGAACACACTCAAATGACAAGACTGAATGATATTACTGGTCCAGCCAGATTTTATAAAGCTTCTGCCTCTAATACCTCCTATAGTGCCACCTGATGACAGAAGCAGACGTAATGGTGCTAAATGTGGTTTGGCACAATGGAAGGCTGAGAAACCAGGGGGACGTTTGGCTTTGTAAGAACGGATTTTGCTGGATTAATTTATGGAAGACCATGTTGTTTTTCGTGAGCTTTTGAGCTACTAATGTAGAAACTTCTGATTTTCTTATTGAGAGTGATGGAACTAAGTTTTTATTGCTATCATTTTTGCAAACTAATATTTTTTTCATGGCCCCTTATTACAATATTTTGGAGGCAGAGTAACAGTTGAACACCGCTCTACTGGTTCATCCTTTGACGTCTTCTATTAGACTGAATGTCATTTGTCTTAGTGATAATTCAATATTGATATATAAACTTTCCATTTCAATGGATAATTTTTAAGTAGAAATATTTAAAATATAAATATCAAGAATATTTTGTTTATTAATAATAATTGATTTTATTTTTGGCAGATGATGGTGACAGGAGTCAGAAGGACATTTGCCATCTTCACGTTTTAAACAGAGGAACTTGAAACCACACAGGATACAATTGAAGTGAATGCCATTACTTCAGATACACCATCAGCTCTTCACAGCAAAGATCTATCATCTAATGTTATGAAAAAAGGTCCTCTCTTCTGATACATTACAGACTACTACGACAATAAAATTCACAAAAGATCATTATAAACTAACTGCTCTTAAAGCAAAGAAGTCAATTTCACATTCAGAATATAGAAATAGTTTTCCCCATGACACATCTTTTGTTTCGCATCAAAAACTTCACCAGTGGAGAAGAGATTTCCTGTTCCAAGTGTGGGAGTTACTGTAACCAAAAATGTGTTCTTGTTAGGTATGAGCGAATTCATACTGGGAAGAAGACTATTCTTGTTCAAAATGTGGAAAATGTTTTACAAAGAAATCATATCTTGCTTTACACAAGAGAACTCACACAGGTAAAACTCCTTTTTCATGTTCAGAATGTGGTAAATGTTTTGTACAGAATCAAATTTGCTTTACACTTGAGAACTCACACAGGTGAAAGCCTTTTTTCATGTTCAGAAATGTGGGAAATGTTTTATACAGAAATCATATCTTGCTTTACAACAAGAGAACCCACACAGGTGAAAAGCTTTTTCATGTTCAGAATGTGGTAAATGTTTTGCAATGAAATCAAATCTTGATGGACACAGAGAAGTACACAGGTGAGAAACCTTATTCATGTTCAGAATGTGGGAAATGTTTTGCAATTAAATCAAATCTTGATGGACACAAGAGAATTCACACAGGGGAGAAACCTTTTTCATGTTCAGAATGTGGGAATGTTTTGTAGTAAATCATATCTTGCTTTACACAAGAGAACTCACACAGGTGAAAAGCCTTTTTCATGTTCAGAATGTGGTAAATGTTTTACAATGAAATCTAGTCTTGATGGACACAAGAGAATTCACACAGGGGAGAAACCTTTTTCATGTTCACAATGTGGGAAATGTTTTGGCAATAAAATCAAATCTTGTGGACAAAAGAGAATTCACACAGGGGAGAAACCTTTTTCATGTTCACAATGTGGAAAATGTTTTGAAATTTAAATCATATCTTGATGGACACAGAAAATTCACACAGGGGAGAAAAATCTTTTTTCATGTTCACAAATGTGGAAAATTTTTTGCACGAAATCACATCTTTATATACACAAGGAAGGACCGGGGCAGCGTTTTTTCATGTTCAGAATGTGGGAAAGTTTTCATTTAAATCATTTTCTTTTTTAAACAAGATAAGTCCTCGGGGAGAAAAGCCTTTTTCATGTTCACAATGTGGGAAATATTTTGCAATAGATCAGTCTAATAAACAAAGCAAATGCACACAAGGGAAAACCTTTTTCATGTTCACAATGTGGGAAATGTTATGGTTTTAAATCACACCTTGTTACACATAGATAACGCAGTAGGGGGAAGGTTTGTGTGTACAGAATGTGGGAATATTTTACCAGAAATGGTCTTATCAGACACCAGAGAATCCCACAAGGGGCAAAAGCCTATTCCTACCAAAGATTTTAAAAATTAATTTTGGGGAAAATATATTTTTTATTAAAATAAAAAATTTCTCAAGGAGTAAATTATCAAATTTTATTGACAAATTGTAAAAAAAAAAAAACGGGTGTCGCCATAATTGAATGAGAAAGGGAAATTAACTTGAATTCTGTATTTTTTGGACTATAAAACATATTTTAACAAAAATAATTTGCTGTAAGTGAGGGCCTTTACAGTTGAAAGGCGTTTTGTAATGATGGCCAATGTAAAGTTTGTTGGTCCTTCCGGGATCACGAGAGATTGCTCTTTCTTTTTCCTACACGATCTATGTGATCGGTGCCCGAAGCGGAGAGGAAGTAACGGGATCTGCAAGTGCTGCACACCGAGTGACAGCTGAAGAACCTTCCATCGAATGATCCTGGGTGTTTAATGTATGTAAGCTTTCAAAACCTTTTAAGGACTGAAAAATGGGTTATGAAAAAAATATTAATTTTTATATTCAAATGTATATATGTTTTAGTCTTACGTTTTATACATGAGAGGAAAAAGTGTAAAATTTTTTTAAGTTGTTGCATTTAGGCTCCTTTGCTCACCATTGTGATGGGGGCGAACCGCCAATGTTTGAGTTCAACTAACTCGTCCGATTTTTTTAAAGTGAAAACCCGCACCTAGTTAAATCAAACCCAAGGCTCTCACTAGTTGTCCCGCACCGTTCCTATTACTATTCTAATAGCCCTCTGTCTCCAAAATGTGTTTTAAAAGCTTTTTATTACTTCTGCCTCCTATGATAGTGAAGCGGGGGCTACCGCGTCATTTCCGGTACTGATCGCCTGACATCAAGTGCGCATTGCGCATGCTCTGTAGAGCACATTTTTTTTCGCTATTGTGTGAGCTGCCGTAATGTGCTCCAAGGCATGTGTGTTAAATTCTTTTTATGTGCATAATTTCGTCAGTGCGAATTATTGAAGAAAAACGTAGAACCATATAAAAATATTTGTTTCCTTTATTGGTCAAAATGAACCAATAAAGAAGGATCACAGTAAGTAACCTATTCAGGTTTTATAGAAAAATAGTCCATTTATTTTTATAATCTGGGTATACTTGCTTCCTTGAGTTTTGTCAACTGGTCTTGGGGTATCCATCTCTCAAGGCTTATGGTTCCTGCGACCCCGAGTGAGACTTGAAGAGGCTTTGGCAGGTGTTAGGTCTCTGTCTTCCGCGTGGTCCGTCCCCCAGCAGGGAGACCCCAGCGAGGTGTGCCCCCCTTAATTTTCATTGCGTTTTTCTTATAGAGTGACTTTAACAATGGGACTTATTGGGAACCTAGATATACGATGTGTTACTCCCCCGTGTGTTACTCCATGTGTTTAGCCACGTGGACAGTCCTGTCAGCATTATGTACGTTACAAATAATCGCAGATCAATATGCAAATAAATTAATATTATTACTTTGATAATTTTTACCCAGTATTTGAAGTAAATATTAATGAAGATATTATGTTTTAACAATTCCCCCTGAGGTTTAAAGCAATTGATTGATTGGATCCCTCATAACTGATTCATTAATATTATATAGTAATTTAGTGTCCGTAATATCAATATAAATTCATATAACAATACTAATAATAATGATTCATCATTATGAATAAAAATCCTTCTTCATGATATAATCAGAAAGTGATGTGATTATGTTATGGTAGCCATGATTGTAAGCCAATACTGTCGTTATACTTTCTGTTTAATGGAAGCACTCGGATGGATCTGTGGTCATCGGGTCTTCTTTATCTTATTGATTGTTTTTTCTCCAATATAACACGTCTTTTTGTAATAAAAGTCTTTAAAGGAGTTATTGCTATAGGTATTGCACAGTTCTTTATTGTACAGTTTCCCTATTTTTATTGCGTTTATCTGGTAAGAAAAAACAATGTCTGTGATGTGACCTGTGCAATGTTGGCTGGACTTCTCTGGGTCACTTCCCGGGAAACCCGGCGCTGCCTCTTATCCTTCTGGGAAGGTGACGTCTTTGGTCAGCATAGAAGGTTAATGTTGGGAGCCGGTAACCATTACAGAACAGTCCTTAATGCACAGAATAGGTCACACAATAGATCAGTGTAGTGAAGCTTTACACTGGATCCAACAAACCTTGGAATTTTCACAACCCTTTTGGCATCATGGGTTCATCATCCTGGTCAGCCCCCGAATGAATGAGTTCATGAAACAAGTGAATGTGTGATTCGTCTTTTTATGACTTTGTGAGAACAGTTGTTATTGAATGAAAAAATGAAACCTCCGGATTGTGGTTTTCTTCTTGAACTTTAAAAGCAAATTGTTATAAAAATAATGTAAAGTTTTCTTTTTTAAAAAATGGAACGTCTTTACTTTATTCTGGAATCTTGATTGAAGTTTTTCCCCCATTCTTACCAAAAGTTGGCAATTGCCCTAACTTCGATATCATAGCGTACATAGCAATCCAAAATACCCATATATTATTATATCAAAATATGAATAGTTAATGTTCGAATAATAAAATTGTAAATTACATCATTAATATGGTGTTTCATGTAATTTAATTCTTATGTAATGGGTGCTCAACCTGTAGGTGTCAGTGGTTTCGATTGTCAAATTTACATTTTTATTTAATCATTACCCATTTAAACATGTATGTATATATATATTTTTCTCATTTGAACTATATATGTTATGTGTATTTTAGAATTTTTGTTATTACCCAAATTTAATAATTTAAATATTACCTATAATATATTTATATGTTTCTTATTTGATATATATATTATATATAATAATTTTTTATTATATATTTTTATATATATATTTAAACTAACAATCCAATATGTATGACCATAAATTTAAATAATTATGAATCAAACATTAAAGGGAACTATTTTCCATAATGTATGAAACTTTCCCTTTTTGTTGTATGATACCTCATTTAAAAAATAATATAATATTGTTATAATAGACATTACTCTTTAAAATGTTCATATGTTCTTCTTAATTAAAAAATAATTTAAATTTTTTATTTAAATGTCAAAACTTAATAAAATATAATTAAAAATTTCATATAAAAAATATATTTATAATGACAAAAATTGAAGTTTTCATAATAAAACAAAATAAGTAAAAAATGTAAAATTGAAAGAATATTCATATTAAAAAAGAATATTCAAAAAACTAATAAAAATTAAAAATAAAACAACAAAACAAATGTAATAACATAAAAAATTAAAATTGCAATTAATAGATTGATAATAAAAAAAGAAGAAAAAAAATGAACTAAAATAGGCCTTTGTTGCTGATTGACAGATTTATAATATTGTAATGTATACCCTTAATATTCCTATTTGTGTGATCATATATCTGTCACAATTTGAATTACGGTACCAAAATTATTTAATTATGTCTCTAGTCCTTTTTCTAAGTTTATATAAGATATTGTTATCTTAATTATGTCCTTGTAACCTTATTGATTTCCTATTTTATCAAACTGGAAAAATTTGAAGATGTATTATCAGTGAAAATAATGTAATCCTTTATAAACATCTTTTTCCTTTCATATCCTGAGATATAACTAATGAAAACATTCTTATTAACACAAAATTAAGATAATTATTTGTTAAACCTTTGGATACATTTCCAGTATAGCCTTATTTATGTATTTGTATGAAATAAAATATTCCCTACTTGGTTTAATTATAACCATAATTTAGACTTCAGTTCCGCCCCCCATGTTCGGACGCTAGAAAGTCGCTGGCCCCAGGGGGAAATAAATCCATAAAATATCACCGCAGACAGCCCGAATGCTACCGGAGGTTGCTGTGGTCCATTTAAAACCGGCGGGGAAAGGATCGCTATTTCCAGCGTGGCGGAGACAAAAACTTAGGCGAAAAGGCGGGGAAAAGCACACGGGCGCTGGGGCGGCAGCAGTGACGGAGCCCGAAATGGCCTATGCGACGGGGAGAGAGGAAGAGACTGAATCAGATGGTAGGAATGTTCCGAGCCCCTTCTTGATGCAGTTTGACGGAGATGAGAGGGGGATGAGAGGGAGCAATGTGTGGAAGATGATGGGGAGAACGGCTGAGGAAAGGAGTGTGTGAGGGTGGAGGGTTGAAGACCAAGTTCCGGTTTCTGGGGCGGGGGCAGGTTATTTGCAGTCCTCAGATACGACCTTACAACCCGTTATGGTTTATGGCAGTTGGCGAGGAGAATGGCGACTTATAGCGATGATTTTCGCCAAGGGTGACGGACATGGTCCCTGCAACCACTGAGGGGATGCGACGAAAACGAACTGCCACGATCAACGATTGGGGAGGCGGAACAGGGTTGGCGGCCCCCGGAGGAACGCAATTAGAACTAGACCCCGCTACATAAAAACTCTACCTATGAAATCCCCCAAAACTAGACGATTTGGGGAAAAAACGCAATGTAGGAGCAACCTCAAAACTAGTCGGCCTTCCTGAAAAATCCTCCCTACACAATGATAGGGTCTTTAAGTTGACCTACCGAAATTCTAGGACTTTCCACCGCTGCCTCACCGAACGATACATATAATCGGTCCCCCGAGGGATCCTGAGACGACAGGGGGAAGGGGTCTCTGGAAGTGCGAAAGGACTCGGTGGCGATGGGCCAAGCCCAGGCACTCAATTGCGAAGTACCTGAATGATCATCCACGGAGAGATTTGAGGGCTTTCAAAGCCGCCGTATTTCCCCAACATTCGGGCCATAAAGTTCTCTTCCAGGATTATTTGCGGAAAGTTATAAGAAAACGCAGGGTTTAGCAAGGTTTGCAAACACTTTCAAGAAAAAATTGAGGTTCCAATTACTGTATCCTGCCACATTGAGGTTTCGGTCCCGGAGGGAGATAATGTCCTTTTAATCACCGTTGAGGCCATGGACGCCTATCAAGTCCGGGGAACACCCCACCTGGCTGAGCCCGTCCGTTCCGCTCAAAGGGAGGTCAACGCTAATGCCTCGGATTTTGGCGAAGAAGAATTAAAACGCCCCTACCATTGCGCTCTAATACGGGGGCAGGGACCGGAGACGCCCGGATCGGAGCATCGCAAGGACCAACGGCAAAGAAAGCGGGGGTGGCAGAAGGAAGACAGGCGTACCAAGAAGAACGTTTCAAGCGATTGACCTTTGTCGATTATTTACCCTTGTTATATCGTTGAGTATGGTTGCGTTACAAAACAGTTGGTTGCAAAACCCTCGCCTATGGAAGGTATCCCCTACTGCTGGGTTGTGGTGGCCATTTGCCTGGACTTTGGGCTGACGTTGCTGCGCTGGTTTTCTTTTTTTGGGGACTGCACCATCAGGAAATTGTTCTGGTGGCGGCGGTGCTGGAGCAATATTACTTTACTACCCCCTGATGAGTTAATCTGGGAGGAGGGGGCACAACTTTTTTTTTTTTTTCCTTTTTATTTTCAGTGCCCCTCTTTTTTACCTTCTTCCCTTCTTTTCTCCTTCATTGTCTCTGAATGGGGCCCGACATCAACTTTACTTGGCACATGTGGTGGATGTGCTTACAAACACTTTTCATTCCCCCTGGACCCAAGGAAATTGAGAGGGGAAGTAATTTTGGAGGAAAAAAGGAAGTACACAAAACAAAAAAGGGGGGAAAAGATAATAGAGAGGGGGGGGGGAGGGGGGTTTAAATTGAAAGTTTAGTGGGTACTGCGAGTGGACAAAAAAAAAAACCGTCTCTATCAGGAATGCTTAAAGTGGGGAATGGGCCTAGGATGGACGTAATATGGCGCTGAGAAGTGGTGGTCTACTTTAATTTGTTAAATCTTTTGGTACTTCATAAAATATTGAAATGCAACCCTGTCAATCGCCATTGGACTGGTGGCTGGTTTTCGCCTCGGCCAGGGGGAAGAGCCGGTTTTCCCTTGGCTGATGGCGCCAGTGTAGAGGGTTTTCCCTATTGGCCCTGCTCCTGCGAGTCTCCCTCTTCGTGACCCCGCCGCCATGTTTTCCTTTGGGGGGTGTTGGTAGCGAGGAGCGGGCCTCAGAGCGTTTTTTAGGCGAGCCTTCTTCTCTGTCAGAAGGGGGGGTGGGCGGACCCAGTCGTGCATCCCATTGGGCCTGGTTCTGGGGCAGTGGTGAGATCATCAGGCTGTGGGCCCCGCCTTGGGAGGTAGCCGCCCCCTTTCAAGTACTTTGGGGCCCGGGTTGCGGACCGTTAGTTTTGGTTCCCTAGTGTTAGTGTGTTTTTTATTTCGTGTCTGACTTGCCTGGATTTCTGACTTGCCTCTGCCTATTGATTTTGTCCCTAGCTGCCTCTTGGTTTTCCCCTTTGCCTTTGCCTGGATTTTTGACTTGTATGCCTGACGATTTTGTACCTTGCTGCCTTGGTTTTGACCCCGGACTTGTGACTTCGTTTTTGGGGTCTTGATTTTCCCTGGCGCCCTCCCGGCTTGTTGCTATATGGGCAGCTCCCCCTAGGTCCGCTGAATTTCCCAGATCCCTGATGGTGTTAAGGGTCTCGGGGTTTTCGGGGTGTGCCTCCCCAGCAGTGGCCTCACAGGGGAAAATGGTGTCACCAAAACCCCCTGGCCCAGGGTGGGGCCCGGGAAACGTTAAAGGGGGTGCGCCCCCCAGAAATCGCATGATGATATTGAGACTCTCAAACGTTTTGAAAGTCGATTTGGCCTGCCCCAGGAAACCACCTGTGCAGTTGAATGGAAAGCGGGGGTTCAAATTTTAAATTTACAAATCATTGGCCCCTAAGGGGGGTGTCCTGTAATGTTGATGATGGGGGAGGTGGTATATTTGGTTAACAATGTAGAATTTACGTACTGAGTATTTATAAATCTATGCCCCTAACACGGCCAACCCGGATTTTTTTAATGAATACGAAGACCCTTTTGACGAGGGGAACCATCAAAAATGTTAGGGGTGTTCAATTGGTTTTTAGTGAATTAGAGGGAGAGGAGCCCGTCACAGACTTCGCATCGGATGGGTGGGATAGGGGGACAGAGCTTCTAGAAGGCGGGTTTTCACTGCGCGGTATCTGTGCTTGGGTGCCCTAATCCCCCTTGGATAGAGAAAAACACATTATTTTGTCATGGTACCCGGTCGCGCCTGGGGAAATTCTTGACTTCTCCCCGCCTACTAGAGGGTGGCAGAGATCATTTGAAACGATGGTTTTTCCCTTTAGCCCGGGGTTGCTGGAAATCAGGAATTTTTACCCAAAGGTACGGATTTTCTGTTGATTTCCGATGCATGGGGAAAAGGAAAAACTTGTGTCAATGAGGAAATGGTGGGAATCTATTCCAATGACATGAGATCCATCGTATGACCCCCCCCTTTTTTTTGGGAAACAGGGGGGCGGTGATGCGCGGAATATCTGGCACATGAAATTAAATTAAAAAATTGTAAAAGACCAATATTTTAGGGCCAGCCGGAAGAAGAAGCATATTGTCACTACCGGTCACTAGAACGCTGCTATAGGAACTTTGGGTTTAAAGGCAAAAAAGGACTTTTTGAGTGGGGGCCAAACGTGGGCCCTAATAAGAAACGAGTTGATCTTGAGCTCCCCAAAATTTGGAGACAAAGGGAGGACAACGTAGCCAAACTGGCGGAGAGGGAGCGACTGTGACCCACGTCCCTTTGAATCCCCGATAATCACGGAAAATTAGGGACAAACCCCAAGGATGTTGTCCAGACCCTGGGGAAAATATTTACATCGTTATTTTCGGACCCGGGACGGGGGTCACGGACGGTGAAGTGCTGCTGGTTAGATCGTCCCCCCTCCCCAAAAATTAATAAGGGTGCTTTTGTCCCCAAAGTCCCGTCCGGAGGCGAGGTTGAGGACGTTTGGAAAATCGAATGTGACAAGGGCCTGGCCCGGGTGGATTCAAGGGGGGTACTTCAAGGCCCTTTAAAAAAAGGTTGCCCCAAAACTGTTGATTTATAAAATAGATTCCCCGGGATCCCCAAACCTGAGGATGAATTGGATAATTAAATGAAAACCAAAAACGGGAAAAAGATGCTCTGGACCCTGCGGGATATCGGCCAAAATTTTTTAAATTTTGATTGAAATTAATGTCAAAAAATAATGGGGACCCTTTGGGGCCCCGCTTTTCCTTGCATGATTCCGTCCCCTTTAAGGGGATTTGTGAGGGGGAGGTCCACTATAGAGCTACGGAAGGAATGCTTAATGGAGTATGGAAGGGAAAAGGGGGGGGAAGTGGGGTGGGCTTCCCGGGCCCTGGTACACTAGATGCCGAAAAGGCTTTTGATAATGTACGATGGGATGGCTGAAAAGGTCCTTAACTCTTACAATTAAAAGGTAAAATTTTGGAATACCCCAGGGCCTTATGCAATCTCCCAAAGGCTAGGGGCATACCGGGTTTTTGTTGATGTTTTGGGTGAGAAGGGGAGAAAAGGAGGGCTGCCACTCTGCCTTTATTATTTTATATGGAAATCGAACCCCCTGGCGCGTTTTAGAACACCACAAGGTGTTTAGGGGGATAGGGTGGGGTCTGAGGAGATACGCTGGCGATGGTTTTTGCGATATTTCTTTTTTTGAAAGATCCCCACAAAGATCTTCTAAAAATTTCCCAACAGAGATAGAGAGATGGGGGCTACTCGGGTTGCATGAAACAAAGACAAATGTGAAGCCCCTGTTTACAAAAACACCCCCTTTAATAGTAGGGAATAATATGGGGAATTCGATAGACGGGGCAAGATCCGTACTTGGGGTCTGTGGCCAAAAAACCCGCCCAGGGTTTTAATATAACTTTGCTCCCCAATTTAAAAAAATTGAACAGGAATTTTTGAGGTGGAAGGACCTACCCTTGTCCCTAATGGGCCGGGCGCACTTGATAAAAATGGTCAGTTTCCCGAGACTCCTATATCCGCTCCAAACTATCCCACTACTGCTGAAGCACATTGATGTTGCTCGGCTCAACAAAGCATTCTCCAAATTCCTGTGGAGAGGGGGGAGAGTGAGAATAGTGATGCAGACACTTTTACAGACAAAAGACTAAGGTGGACTGGGCTTGCCGGATGTGAGGGGCTATAATCTGGCCTGTATGGCCGAAATGTGGCAGACTGGTTGATCACACTGACAGATATTCTGACGTGACGCTGGAGGGAGAGTTGGCCAGACCGTGGGGCTGCCAGCCCTCCTGCACTCCCCACTCTCCGAGATACCAAGGCGGATCAAAAATGCAATGATCTGCAGGGACACCATTGCGGCATGGGAAAGCCATTAGGAAAAAGCTGAAACTCTCGTGGAGAATCTCGGCGCAATTGTGTCCGTGGAACTATCCTGGATTCAAAATAGGCTGTGAAAATAAACTCTTTCAAGAGTGGAGGGAGAAGGGAATCAACAACATGGGTGACCTTATGAATCTAGAGGAGGGGAGGTGGATGACGGGTCCGGAAATAATACAAAAGTACGGACTTTCTAATAAACACTTCTGCAATATTACCAGATACGACAAACCTAATGGACAGACTGTTAGTATTACCCGTCCCCCCCCCTAATGTCTATCTGGAAAAACACGGTTGACTCGACCCCGTCCAATATCAACATATCTTTTCTCTATGCTGGGCTACAACGTGCACTAAGACCAACTGCCCCGGATAAACTGTTCTGGAGATGGAAAAAACATTTTCTGACCAAAACCTTGTATCGAAACTACTAGAGGGATGGAAAACGGCAAGGCGTCACTTTGGGGGAATGAGAGATGGAGAGACACCCAATATAGGGTGATGCATGGGTCCATACAGGGCTTTAACATCCACGAAACAGGGGGGGACCGCAGAGGTGGTTGACTTGCCCCAAATGCAAGACCCGATGACTGATGTGGAGCATGGATTGTGGTCGTGCCCTATGACACAGCAGTTCTGGAAAGGGTAGAGGCACAGACATCAAAAATGTTGGGTCCAGTATTGGAATGTCACCGTTACTGTGGTTGTTCCATTACGTTGACAGGATCTGAACTACATCCCAGCCCCCTTGACACTGCTTCATACTGTAGCCATACTGGCCAAACGCCTTATACTACAATGTTGGCTGGACGCATCACTGCCAGACGCCATCGCGGTTATGTCTTGTTAATGAAAGTGGCGATGATGGAAAGAACAGAGGTGCTAAGGTCATCGTCCGCACTGGCCACAAAATTCTTCCAAAAATGGCGCCCCTTTATGAGACGGCGATGTCAGACCAAAACATCAAGGTATTTATGACGCCCTTTAAAAACACGACATGGTATGCCAGGGCGGACTTGGATGGCTCTCTGGGAAAACTACGTATAGATACAGTAGTATGAGACGTACCTACACAGATGTGCCTGATAATGTAAGCATATAACTGAATAATTAAAGAGCCTACAAGAGATGATGATTATCTGGAATAGAGTAGAAGTATTGCAGGGGGGAGGGGGGATTAGAAATTCGGTTTTTGTTTTTCTTTTTCTTTTATTTTTCTGTCATTTCTTTCTTTTTATGCTCGCGGAACATTGTTGAAATAGTTGTATAACTATGCTGTATTAATGCAACATGTCGTGATCAGCAATTGTTTATGTGTAATGTTGATCTTTTGACTTATCTGGTTAAAAAAATGCAGAAAATCAATAAAAAAAGTTGATTTAAAAAAAACAAAAAAAACATAATTTAAAAAAGGAAATTGTTTATGACTGGATCCATTATCTATAAAAAAATA
Source organism: Allobates femoralis (assembly GCA_033576535.1). Taxonomy (NCBI): domain Eukaryota; kingdom Metazoa; phylum Chordata; class Amphibia; order Anura; family Aromobatidae; genus Allobates; species Allobates femoralis. Next base: position 472,851,489 of record JARQOC010000006.1, on the reverse strand, counting down.
TGAAGTCTTATAAATTTAATAAATATCAAATAATTATTCTAATAAGGTGAATGAATTATATTGATGTGTTTACTTAATTATTTCAATATGATGGCCACTTTACACGCTCCAACGTCGGTCCGATATTGGATCCGACGGCGCGGGGAGCGCACTTTTTCTGGCCAGATTTCAAAGATCGCATCGGAGATTTACATAGCGCGATATCGGCATACAACGTCTCTACGATGTCTACGCCCCCCTTGTACGGCCGACCAGGAACGACCATTTAACATGGGAGTGAATAGGGGACGTTGTACTGCACATCGTAGTTGGGTGTTTACACAGCACGATCCGGCTCCAACCTCCATCCAATATTGGGCCGTTGGAGAGCACGCTCATTCGATCCCTGATATCGTTTGGGCGTCGTCGTGCATCGTATTGGACGTTTAAACCATACAACGCACGAACGATATCGGGGCCAACGCACGAACCACGTGACTTTTTGGTCGGAGTTGGACGTCGATATCGGGACGTGTAAACCACCATAAAGATTTAATCTAGTGTAAAGGCCGCTTTTCAGTTCTTTCTCCTAAAAACCAACTTATTGATTGATGTCATTTTCCACCTGCACTCAGTTCCTGCTTCATCTGCGCTCATCAGTCACTCAAGGCCTCTGTCACTCACACCACATTCTAGCTGTTAATAGAGACTGGACGGCTCACATACAGTCGTGTATTCCTAACAATGACACTTGTCACTAAACATTACATATACAAAGACTTTGACACAAGTCATGACTACAAACCTATTTTTTTCTCCCTGAGAGCGATCAAATATGTTCTTGATGTCTCAGAAAGCAAATTATTACTTTATATTCCCAGTTTAAAACATATAATTTTAACAAACCATATACTGGTATATAGACACACACACATATATAAGTCATCTATTTATGACACAGGTCGTAATTTTAACCTAAAGAATTGTGGAAATGATCTTGTGGCGTCAGCTTGTCTGATCGGACATAGCAGCTGTCAATGTCACATTGACAAAAGATTGCATGGAAGAGGTTAATTTCATAGCACACATCACACACTATTAGTTAAATGCAGAACAAAACCTAAATATTAATAGTTGAAATATACTTATCCTTTCCATGTAGAAATAAAAATATTATTATTTTTTTATAAGGAGGGGATAAAATGTTCCACCATCTTGACTTGAACTTCTTGAAAAATATAAAAATATTAATAACAAAACACAATTTTTATATAATCATATATATATTGATTATAATAAACTTTTAATTATTTTTTTACATGAAACAGAGGGAATACATATATATATATATATATATATATATACATACATACATAACTAGAAAAAATTCTCTGCAGCACTCAGCTACTTCCAATGATGCGCACATGCTAACAAGCGGTATATATATTTGAGAAAAAAGTTTAAAAAACTTAAGTTTTTTCAAAAAACTCAAAATCTTATTTTTTTTATTTCTGAAGTATATCCACATGAACGTCCTAATTCTCTGTCCTAATTTTAGCACTCCTGAACTTTATTTTTACTTTAACCAGAGGGAAGCATATTCATATACATATATGTATATACCGTACATATATATAATTTAACAACATTTTAAACCCTAAGAGATCTCATCTTTTCCTTTTGTCCAAAATATTAAATGAATGAGATTCTTTCCATGGTGCCTCCTCTGCCATTTGCTGTTCCAAATCAAACCTGTCAAAAACCATTCTGGTCTTCGTTTTAAATATTATTTATTTTACTTGCATTATGGGAACAATATACTAATGAATTTAAATGTAATCTTCCATTATTATGATCATGTATATAATTTAATCATTTCATAACTTTACTCATAATATCAAGTAATACATGCGAGTATGTATGTATATAGATATAATATATATATTATCTATATACATATATCCACACACCATATTTAAACTCTATACATGAGCAATGTCATGTATCATTCAGAACAGAACCTAATAGACTATTCCTATTCCGGCCAGAGAGAAACATGATTCCCCTGTCCTATGTTTAGAATTGGCAAGCAGTGGGGGACTACCAAGCCTGGCTAAAGTATTCTGACAATTAGGATATTTTGGAAGGTCAAAATTATTATTAATTAACTCCTGTGAAGAATGATTTAACGACATTCGGATCAAATTATAATAATTGTAAGAAATATGAATTTTCCTACGTATTTCATTCATTTTGTCATGAAATCCATTTGGTTTGGACAGATTTGAAAAAGAAGAAGAAGCCATTTTGTTGTAGCCTTCTGATTTGTTTGATTTTACATAATATTTCCTGTCCTGACATTTCCTGCCAGCATCCAACAATTTTGTACATTCAGATAGATTTGATCTCTGTGAAGCTATAGCACATATTCTGGGGGGTAAAAATTTAAATTTACCTATAAAGGTTTGAATGATATTTTTCTGGTTACCATTCCCGACAACAGCATGATAAACTTGTTTATAAATTGACAAAAATGAAAAAATACATTCCTTTTGTCAAATTTTTAATGATGTTAATATGTTCAGATCTGGACTTTCCTTTGTTTTGCAAAAGATAAGATCTCTTAATCTACAAACATCTGAGCCCTCATGTGATTGAGAAACATGAGATGAATTCCTTAATTCTAGTCTTCTTAGATATAAATCAGGTAACCACATTTTAAACAATTGATTTTTCTCATCATTGGAAAGATCATATTTCTCAGCAAAACATTCAAAAACCTCTGAATTCCTGGCCACATGTAAAAAAGGATCATATCTGGGAATCATTTTACTTAATTTCAACAGATTCTTTCTGATCTTAATCTGAAGAAACTTCTCTATTTTTGGTGACTGACCTTCACCACTCCCCTGAGCTACGTCTCCTTCTGTGGCTCCTCCTGTCTCATTTTATACTCCTCCTCCTTTGACTCCTCCAACTTCATTTTCTATGTCAGTTCAGCTGACTCCTCCCACTTCTCTGACTACCTCATTTCCTGTATCATCTTGAAGGTCATCCTGATGGAGCACATGGTCATTATCCACATGGCGCCCGCCATCTTGGGGAATGACCTCTGTAGTGACATTGTCACTCCTAATATCATTTGACACAGTTTCTGCACAAATATCCTGCAACTTCATTGTAACAAATCTGTGAAAGACGTTAACCATATTGAATAAATTACGTAATTTCTCTTTTTCCTTACTCAAAGATATTAATCGTGAATCTAATATTACATTTGCAGACTGGCATTCTGCAAACATACTTAGCCATAAGTTTCCCAAATCAAGACTATCTGAAGACTTGAATTCTAATTTACTCTCTTTCGCATAAGAAATTATTAGATCCATTGTCTTACCTTAAAATTGGTCCTGCTTGTCGCTTCTCTGGGACTCTGGCAGGCACGTACTTAGCTCTGGCACTTGTATTCGTCTCTTCCTCACTCTTTAAAACACCGCACTTTAACACATATAATCTTCACTGTAGTTCTTTCTTCTTCTGTAGTTTTATGACAATCTTGGAGTTTTTCAGATTCCTGAACTTGTACAACAGCTTTTAGACTCAACCCAGCCTCCTCTTGTACAAGAGATAGGAATATGACAAAAAATAGCAAAAACTTCAAAAATAGTCGTTAAAAAAAACCAGAGGAATGTGGCTGGCTCACCAATGTTAAATCTCATTATATGTGCATAATTATCGTCATGTGCGAATTATTGAGAAAAGACGTAGAAGCATATAAGCATCTCTTGTTTCCTTTATTGGTCAAAATGAACCAATAATAAAAGGCATCACAGTAAAGTAACCTATTCAGGTAGTTATAGAAAAAAGTCCATTTATCCTTTATAAGTCTGTGTCATACTTGCTTCCTTGAGTTTGTCAACTGGTCTTGGGGTATCCATCTCTCCAAGGCATATGGTTCCTGCACGACCTGAGCTGATGATTTGAAGAGGCAGGAGCAGGTGTTAGATCTCTGTCTTCCAGCAGTGAGTCCGTCCCCAGCAGGGAGACCCCCAGCAGAGCGTGTGCCCCCCTTACACCTCATGTGCGTTATTCTTATAGAGTGACATTAACACATGTGTGACTATATATGGGAACCTAGACTATACGATGTATTACTCCCTTACAGCTAAATATACAGTATGTATAGCCACGTGAACAGTCCATGTCAGCAATATGTACGTTACAAATATCAGTAGATCAATATACGAATAAATTAAAATATTATTACTTTGATGATTATACCCAGTATTTGAAGTAAATATTAATGAAGATATTCATGTTTTAACAATGCGCAATGCGTAGCTTGATGTCGGGCGATATACCTTCTAGGTGTATCGACTGCTGAGTACCAGAAATGGCGCATTCGGCATCATACCCGGACCTGCACAGAGGGCTCCGAAGCACGACTGGGGACGCGCATTGAAATTACAATATCACACCCATCGAGGCGTGATAAAGACTCTTGGAGGCGGTGAAAAGGAGCTAAAGAGGATGCCCAGGGGAACTAATAACGGTAGCCCTTGCTTCATTATCATAGGAGGCAGTAAGTAATAAAAAGCTTTTAAAACACATTCACACCACACATTTAGGAGAGAGAGAGGGATAGTTAGAATAATAATAGGAAATTGCAGGGACAGGTAGTGATGGCCTGGGGTGATTTAACTAGGTGACCAGTTCACTCTATGGTTCGGGGTCGAAAGTGGCTCGAACTTGAGTCCAAACCTCGAACTCAGAATGTAAAGTTATGGGATGGAGCTAGGAGGCTGTAAAAAAAAGAAGATGGTTATTAAACAGCATTATACTTACCGGCGTCCACCCACTTGTACTTCCCATTTTTAATTTAAAAAAAAACCCTTCCCTCCGACATAATCCACAGGTACGGTGTTATGGTCACTAAAATGAACACCGTACACAGGTAACATCTTCAGCTCACTACTCACCATTCACTACAGCTTCAAACAAGAGACTACCATAATTTTATAGACAATCAACTTGGCTACCTCTGACATGAATTTGACTTGAAACTATTTAACATATGATTAGTTATGGAGATTCTTGTCATGTCACTGCATTGTTACCTTTTTGCTCCTAAAAATCAAAAAGTAAATATTTTATTAATTTGTTGGTATTTTGTAAATCCACCTTTGATGTTCAACACTGCCTGAATCCTTCTCGGCATTCTCTCAATCAGATTCAAGCATGTTTTGACTGAAATCTGAACCCAGGTCTCTTCTACATGTTTCCAAGGTTGGTGCATACTGGTCGATTCACTTGGGTATACATACAACTTTTTTTTTCAATTCTACACACAAGTGTTCAATTAGGTTGAGTCCTTGGGACTGTGGAAGCCAATACAGCATCTCTGTTTTCACTGTCATTGAAACATTTCTTTGACGATCTCGAAGACACCTCGGGTTGTTGTCCTTCTAGAACACTATGTCGTCCTTTTCAAACTCATTGTACTCGAGTGTATGAAGTAAATTGTCTTGTAGAATACTCACGTATAGCTCAGCATTGACACCACCATCGATCCTGGTCAAGTAAAGGCCGAGTTCCACGCTTCAATGTGTCGGCGAACCGATCAACGATCTGACTTGACGTACTTTGCTGGAACGACGCTCAATGATCGCTGGTGAGGTGTCACACGTACTGATATCGAGAACGATGCAGCAACGATTCCACGACAAGTGAACGATACTTGCAGTCGTCCTTCAGTTCTGAATAGGTGAAGTCGTAAACGACATCTTTATCAAGGTGCCACACACACCGATGCTGCAGGTTGGACAGACGATCAATGACTGATTTATGGTCCGGTTTATAAACCTGCGATCAAAGATCAGCTGACTTATCGCTGGTCGTATCAACGTGTCACATGTAACGACGTCGTTTGAACGTCTCAAAACCCGTGACGTTTCAACGATATCGTAACGATATTGTAGTGTGTAACGGGGCCTTTAGTACTGTGAAACAACCCCATATTACCAGGCTTCCCCTACCAAACGTGTCAGTTTTTCACATTTTTTGATCCGTTAGCCCCCTTTCCCTTGTTTCTTCCAGACCAATTTGCAGCCATCAGAGTCTAGTCTATTGACTTTCATCTTATTGCTCCAAATCACCAGTGTCCACTCTTCTACTGTTAACATTTTTTACTTTTTTGCAAACCCAAGCCAATGCTTATTATGATGATATTGAAAATGAGCTATTTTAACCTTCTTTTAGGTTCCAAACCTTTCCACCACAAGGAGCAAAACAATAACAATGCAGTGACATGACAAGAATCATATGCTAAATAGCTGCAAGTCAAATTTATGAATGTGATAGCCAAGATGATTTTTATAAAATGATGGTAGAATAAAGTTCTAAGCTTTACGTCTGGAAGTCAAAAGTTCAAAACCTTGTTACCCTTTTGCTCAACATTATTTATATATATGCAGCAGAGCTATATGTGAATATATATGTACATATGTAGAAGAGCTGAGTGTGTGTGTACTGTCCATGCAGCAGTGTTTTGTGTATATATAGTATGTGTACAGGCCCGGCGTCAGCACCCGGCGCACCCGGGCAAGTGCCGGGGCCCGACTGCTTGGAGGGGGCCCACTGGGCCCCTGAGGGCTAGGGTCACACTTGCATTGTGACCCTAGCCTGACGCAAGTATTGTCTGCTGCAGCGCAGAGCGTTTAATGCTATGCGCTGCCAGCAACGGAGCCCATAGAAACCCGATGTTTACCTTGACAACCAGTGGTTGTCAAGGTAAACATCGGGTTTCTATGGGCTCCAGCGCATAGCATTAAACGCTATGCTCTGCAGCCAAAAATACTTGCATCAGGCTAGGGTCACAATGCAAGTGTGACCCTAGCCTCAGGGGCCCCTGAGCACACTGCACCCACACCCAGGGCCATATCCAGGGGCAGCTGGGGGGTCATTTTCAGCCTCCTGCAGCACCGGAGGTCTCCCTCCTCCCCCCTCAATGGGAGCCGACAGAGCAGCACACTCTGTGCTTACAGGACCTGTGATGATGTCACATGGAGGGGAGGAGTCAGGGATCACATGATCAGCTCCTCAGTGTATGCAGGACTCTGCTGTGCTGCCCATCATGAGACTCAATTAGGTGAAGTTTGTGTGGGGTCAGGAGGGGTTTACAGTGTGAATGTAGCAGAGGCGAGTGTGTACTAGGTGTATGGCAATTAGGTGAAGTTTATGTGTGGGGTCAGGAGGGATTTACAGTGTGAATGTAGTAGAGGCGAGTGTGTACTAGGTGTATGGAACAGAGCCGCGTGCGTACAAGGTGTATGGAGCGGTGTATGGAGCAGAGCCGCGTGCGTACGAGGTGTATGGAGCAGAGCTGAGTGCGTATGAGGTGTATGGAGCAGAGCTGAGTGTGTACGAGGTGTATGGAGCAGAGCTGAGTGTGTACGAGGTGTATGGAGCAGAGCTGAGTGTGCACGAGGTGTATGGAGCAGAGCTGAGTGTGTACGAGGTGTATGGAGCAGAGCCGCAGGCGTACGAGGTGTATGGAACAGAGCTGAGTGTGTACGAGGTGTATGGAGCAGAGCTGAGTGTGTACGAGGTGTATGGAGCAGAGCTGAGTGTGTACGAGGTGTATGGAGCAGAGCCGCGTGTGAACGAGGTGTATGGAGCAGAGCCGCGTGCGTACCATGTGTGTATGGAGCAGAGCCGCGTGTGTATGAGGTGTATGGAGCAGAACCGCGTGTGTATGAGGTGTACGGAGCAGAGCCACGTGCGTACGAGGTGTATGGAGCAGAGCCGCGTGTGTACGAGGTATGTGTACCTGTGGTAGCCCCCCGCGGATTCCGCTCCTATAGTCCCAGCCACCTTTGCCAGCAGCATTCTTCTCCAGAGTCTCTTCTGCCGCTGTCTGCATTCTGCAGCTCAGCATGGAGGGGCACAATGTTGTCATCACTGTGCTGATATGTGCAGAGCGACCGAAGCGGCAAGAAGAAAGGTGAGGAGAAAGAGAGATCCAGACGGCCAGACACTCCGCTAAGCTGCGGTGCCACCCATATGGCAGTGCGGCTCCATTGAGCTGCTTGCATTATTTGTGCACTTGAGGATGCTTGTGTATATACCAAGCATCCTCAGACGCACAAAAATGCAACATTTTGCATTTGAAGGGTATTTTTAAAAAGCGAAAGGGAATGCAAACGCATTTTAGCCCGCTTCTAACAATGTGTAATATACTCACTGTCAGAAACAGCTCTTGCTGGTTTCGGCAGTCACTGTTCCTGTAAGGCTGCCTTCACATAGGCGTTTTTTTAGAAATGTGGCAGTTGCGGTAAAAAAATCCGCATCTGCCGCATTTTCCGTCTAGCGGCTGCACTTGCTTCACATTTGCAGCAAGCCCCATGCATTATCTATGGGGCTTGCGGTAAGTGTGCGGCTATATATATATATATATATATATATAATTATAGTCCGCGATATGTACTAAAGGGGGCCCACTGAGACTTTTTCGCCCGGGGCCCACAGAAACCTGGAGCCGGCCCTGTATGTGTACTCCAGAGTGGTCATTAATGTCTGTCCTGTTAAGCTATATGTAATAAAACACATGGGGCAAAGAAACGCTAACAATAGAATTATTACCTCCCTATTTTACCCTAGATCCAGAGATCACTGGAACAACACAGCCAACGATCTTGGCGGTCATTATTACGCTGTCACACGGCAACTACATGAACGACTCCAACCTCAATGTGGGCGTAGTTTGTAACACAGGCTAGGAACTAGGCATGCCAGATTATGTTTTCCCGCCCTCCTACAATTCGATTGGTGGCCACAACTGCATTACCATTGGTCAGCCTTTACGGCAAGATGGCCACTTTATTAGCGCTCTTGCCCCTTCAACCATCTCGCCATTGAAGGCTGTTTTCATTTGGTGACGCCTGTGCAAGCCACTGATGCGTCCCCAAATTGTCACACATGAACGCTCGTGTGTGCACTGTTGCCAATACAATGTATGGCTATGTGTACGTGTTGTTTTCAAGATGGCACACTACACACACTATGTACATACATGTCTGCATATTAGGATGCATGTAGTAATTATTTGTTTGTGCATAGATATATGTATGTGTGCATGTAACTGTATATGGTTGGTTATGTGTACAAATGTGTGTATGTACTTTGCATGTCTGAATTTAAATCATATATGTTGACATACTTTAGGTACCAATGTGGCAGACATGCATGACCAATGAAGTTCTGAAGGTTGCCATATGTGTATATTTATTTAGATATGGTGCACATGTTGCCTCCTACATTTGTAAAAAAAAAATAAGGATTTAACATAAGCAAATACATATACAGTTGTGGCCAAAAGAATTGACACCCCTGCAATTCTGTCAGATAATACTCAGTTTCTTCCTGAAAATGATTGCAATCACAAATTCTTTGGTATTATTATCTTCATTTAATTTGTCTTCAATGAAAAAACACAAAAGAGAATGAAGCAAAAAGGAAAACATTGATCATTTCACACAAAACTCCAAAAATGGGCCAGACAAAAGTACTGGCACCCTCAGCCTAATACTTAGTTGCACAACCTTTAGCCAAAATAACTGCGATCAACCGCTTCCGGTAACCATCAATGAGTTTCTTACAATTCTCTGCTGGAATTTTAGACCATTCTTCTTTGGCAAACTGCTCCAGGTCCCTGATATTTGAAGGGTGCCTTTTTAAAACTGCCATTTTTACATATCTCCACAGGTGTTCTATGGGATTCAGGTCTGGACTCATTGCTGGCCACCTTAGAAGTCTCCAATGCTTTCTCTCAAACCATTTTCTAGTGCTTTTTGAAGTGTGTTTTGGGTCATTGTCCTGCTGGAAGACCCATGACCTCTGAGCGAGACCCAGCTTTCTCACACTGGGCCCTACATTATGCTGCAAAATTTGTTGGTAGTCTTCAGACTTCCAGAGGCAGCAAAGCAACCCCAAAACATCAGGGAACCTCCGCCATGTTTGACTGTAGGGACCGTGTTCTTTTCTTTGAATGTCTCTTTTATTTCTCCAGTGAACTCTATATTGATGCCTTTGCCCAAAAAGCTCTACTTTTGTCTCATCTGACCAGAGAACATTCTTCCAAAACGTTGTAGGCTTTCCCAGGTAAGTTTTGGCAAACTCCAGCCTGACGTTTTAATGTCTCGGGGTAAGAAGTGGGGTCTTCCTGGGTATCCTACCATACAGTCCCTTTTCATTGAGATGCCGACGGATAGTACGGGTTGACACTGTTGTACCCTCGGACTGCAGGGCAGCTTGAACTTGTTTGGATGTTAGTTGAGGCTCTTCATCCACCATCCGCACAATCTTGCGTTAAAATCTCTCGTCAATTTTTCTTTTCCGTCCACATCTAGGGAGGTTAGCCACAGTGCCATGGGCTTTAAATTTCTTGATGACACTGCGCACGGTAGACACAGGAACATTCAGGTCTTTGGAGATGGACTTGTAGCCTTGAGATTGCTCATGCTTCCTCACAATTTGGTTTCTCAAGTCCTCAGACAGTTCTTTGGTCTTCTTTCTTTTCTCCATGCTCAATGTGGTATACACAAGGACACAGGACAGAGGTTGAGTCAACTTTAATCCATGTCAACTGGCTGCAAGTGTGATTTAGTTAGTGCCAACACCTGTTAGGTGCCACAGGTAAGTTACAGGTGCTGTTAATTACACTAATTAGAGAAGCATCACATGATTTTTCTCACAGTGCCAATACTTTTGTCCGCCCCCTGTTTTATGTTTGGTGTGGAATTATATCCAATTTGGCTTTAGGACAATTCTTTTTGTGTTTTTTCATTGAAGACAAATTAAATGAAGATAATAATACCAAAGAATTTGTGATTGCAATCATTTTCAGGAAGAAGCTGAGTATTATCTGACAGAATTGCAGGGGTGTCAATACTTTTGGCTACAACTGTATATATATATGACTGCTCAAACCTATCGTTACACCAATTGTTTATATTTGCGTGCACACGCGGGTAGCTAAACGCCTAGAGAAAAAGGATTGCGACTTCAATGAGTCTCCTTGTTTAAATGTGTTTAATGATAGTGTAAAGGTGGGTTTACACGCTAGGATATCCTGAACGATATCCTTGAATCGTCACAGATTTGTGATTGTTGAAAATATATCGTTCGGGCGTTGTTGGGTGTAAACGAACAATATAGGATTAAAAGATCGTTGGATCGTTCATCCTAGATTTGAGATCCCGACCTCAAATCTATCGTTCGTCGTCCACTTAACGCTGCTTCAGGAAGCCGCATCGTTCAGTGTGACAGCTGAACGATATCGTTCAAAAAGCTCCTATTCCTGTCACTGTATTACATCGCTCACTCCTTCCTCTCCTATTTAACAGTTGCGCTGCCGCATAGGATATCGTAAACAATATCGTTGTGTGTGACAGCGCACTAACGATGTCAGAACGATCACGGTCACGTGATCATTCCAAGGATATTGTTTACGATATCCTACCGTGTAAACCCACCATAAAGAATAAACAAGTCAATGAGTCTACTGATCAGAGCACGGATCAGCAAATATGGCGCCTCTCCCATAACCAACGCCAGCCAATCGGAACGTACTACTGACCACCAATCAGCGCACGTGGGGTGCGGAAAACACAACGCCAAGGCACGCCTATGGGATTGGTTTTACAATCCCAGAAATCGCAAATGTGATCGTTATCGCGTTGTCACACACAACGATGCAGCAGGTTGGCTGAACGACGATCGAATGATTTGACAACATGTTCTCAAATCGGCGATCAAAAGATTTATCGTAGTCGTATCTTGGTGTCACACACAACGACGTACTGTCGTTTGAACGACTCCAAACGCCTTAACGCTGCACCTAATTTTTTACCTTGCACATTCAGATTTTGCAGATTTTCTACGTCCAAATCTGAAAAATTAACCCCACATGGTACCTAATTCCCATCTAAGGGTAAAATTGATACATTTTCTGGTCCAGAACCTCAGGCTATGAAAGAGTATATAGCAGACAGTCTGCAAAAAGGTTTTTTGTGACCGTCCACCTCACCTCTAGGCGCCAGGTTCTTTTTTTGCTGCTAAAAAAAAAGATGGTGGTCTCAGACATTATATTTACTATTCTGAACTTATCACAATTACTGTAATGAATCAGTATCCTCTCCCACTCATCCCTGATTGAATTTTGTTAATGGCGTATTCCGAGATATCAGTGGTTAATTTGTGGTTGTCTATCTGGATGACCTCTTGATTTTCTCTTCTGATGTTAAGTCACATGCCCAACATGTGCGTACTGTACTCCAGAGAATCAGACATACGGTAATTCCTTATTTGCTAAACTTGAAAAATGTGCCTTTTATGTTGAAGAAAGTAATTTTCTGGGTACTTTTTGGCTGTGGAAGGCTTTCACATAGATACCTCTGAGGTTCAGCCCATGAAGGAGTGCACATGCGGCTCTGCTCCGTACACCTCGTACACACGCGGCTCCGCTCCGTACACCTCGTACACACGCGGCTCTGCTCCGTACACCTCGTACACACGCGGCTCTGCTCCGTACACCTCGTACACACGCGGCTCTGCTCCGTACACCTCGTACACACGCGGCTCCGCTCCGTACACCTCGTACACACACGGCTCTGCTCCGTACACCTCGTACACAAGCGGCTCCGCTCCGTACACCTCGTACACACGCGGCTCCGCTCCGTACACCTCGTACACACGCGGCTCCGCTCCGCTCCGTACACCTCGTACACACGCGGCTCCGCTCCGTACACCTCGTACACACGCGGCTCTGCTCCGTACACCTCGTACACACGCGGCTCGCTCCGTACACCTCGTACACACGCGGCTCCGCTCCGTACACCTCGTACACACGCGGCTTCGCTCCGTACATCTCGTACACACGCGGCTCGCTCCGTACACCTCGTACACACGCGGGCTCCGCTCCGTACACATCGTACACACACGGCTCTGCTCCGTACACCTGCGGCTCCATACACCTCGTACAATGCGCTGCTCCGTACACCTCGTACACACGCGGCTCCGCTCCGTACACCTCATACACACCGGCTCGCTCCGTACACCTCGTACACACTCAGCTCTTCTCCGTACACCATCGTACACACACTGCTACGCTTCGTTACCTCATACACATGCGTGTCTGCCCCGTACACCTCGTACACACATGGCTTTGCTCCGTACTCCTCGTACACACCGGCTCTGCTACATCCACACTGTAAATCCCTCCTGACCCACACATAACAGTCACCTCATCTTGCACCATGACACCAGAGGAGCTGATCATGTGACCCCTGACTCCTCCCCTCATGTACATCATCACAGGTCCTGTAAGCACAGAGCAGCCATATATGTAGTGTGCGCTCTGCTCCAGGTGGAGGTATGTGACCATTCCCCATTACTGGACACATTAACCCCTTCAGCTCTGAGACTATCTTGATGTGTTGTGGTGACATTTTTGTTCCTTTTCCTCTGATAGATACAGACGAGCCAACTATGAGAGGCCGGAGGTGCGGATCCGCGCTGCTCTCAGTACTTGGCCTCTTTCTTGCCTCCACAGTATAATGTCCCCAGTTACCTCACAACATGCACTGAGGTGATAGGACACATCATGGCCGCTTATCGGCCATTTCCCCTTAGTTTCTCCCCAGGAGGAGTTGTCGGAGGGTCGGATGCAGTGAGGCCGTTCAGCAGACGCCCGGGACAGCAGGTGTAGGGAGGAATCAGGTTTTAGACAAAGTGGGGCCCTAAATGCTGACATATTGCATCATCGCACTCACACATTTAGGCCTCGTGCACACGCTGAGTATTTGGTGAGTTTTTTACCTCAGGATTTGTAGCCAAAACCAGGAGTGGGTGATAAATACAGAAGTGGTGCAGGTGTTTCTATTAGACGTTTCCTCTGATTGCTCCACTCCTGGTTTTGTCTACAAATCCTGAGGTAAAAAACTCGTCAAACACTCAGCGTGTGCACGAAGCCTTGGGTTACATTCCCATGCGCTGAGTTCAGCCTGGTAAATGAGTGATTGACAGTATTATGGGCTTTGGTGCTGTTTACACAGAATGAGGAGACTGGTGGCACAGGACGATCACTCGTAATCTGTCCTCACAGGATCATGTTATCGGCTCTTCTCCAGCGGGCGATGTGCTGCCGAGAACAAGGATTTCTGTTCCACCATAAACGATCCAATCAGCTGATGATGAGCAGCAGTGGGTTCATTCAATGGGGAATTTATAAATATGGAGGCTACATACACACAGTATGTGACACAAAAACTGTATGTTACACCCACAAATGTATATGCACATATAGCACACACATAATAATAATCTTTATATAGCGCCAACATATTCCGCAGCGCTTCACAACTCAGAGCTTCGTATTTAAACAATCATAAAAAATAGTTATTAGAAAATATAATACAATACAAAAAACAATACAATAATTAGAGCAAAATAGTGGCAGCCCTGCTCATAAGAGCTTACAATCTAACAATGAGTTGGGGGTGACACAAAGTACAGGTGCTTATTTACAATCATGGTATAGTCAACTTGAAGAGATCGGGAACAGATAGGAGCAGTATAAGTGGCCACCAACCATTATTTGTGATCCACTTGACACTGGTGGAGCGGGTAGGCTATGTCTTGATGACTTTGACTAGGGATCATGATAGGCCGCCCTAAAAAGATGTGTTTTTAGGGATCGCCTGAAACTGTGTAAGTTGTGTTTACACCTAATTTCTTGTGGTAGAGCATTCCAGAGAATTAGTGCAGCTCAGGAGAAGTCTTGGAGTCGGGAGTGGGAGTTCGGATTAATGTAGAAGTGAGTCTGAGGTCACTTCCAGAGTGAAGGGAACGGGTGGGGTGATAAACAGAGATGAAGAAGATGCCCCCCACAATATGGTATCACCTAATGAATAAACCTTCACTTATCCCCATTCCTGATGCAGATACAGATGAACTCACCGCATACTCTAACCTGGACCAGTTTCCCAACTATGGAAATTTGGTTGGCAGGTGTCATAGGTGTATAAGGCTCTCTCTCGCTCTCTTTCTGCGTCAAATAAAATAATTGCCTCTTTTGGTTATCTTTATTTTATGGAAGATGCCTTATCTCTTACTATTCATCAGAATGGAGAATGATCTCTTTCTCTATTTCTAAAACTGTCTCTTAATTTTTCACCTTTTCAACAATCCTCATTAATTACAACATACAAGCTTTTGATTGTTCAGGTGACGCCCTGCACTACTGTAGTGCAGAGTATTATCCCTGCCTGTCAGTGCAATACTAATAGCCCCATACAGAGGAGAAGTTTTGTCCAAAAGATCAATCAGATCATGCCCATCTCTCCTGACTGCACACAAACGTTCTACTCGGGTGGGATTTCGTATGGTTTCTGAGAGAGAAGTTTTCAGACTCCTCTAGCGGAGGTGTGCCAGATCCTTCTCTCATCTGACATCCTCTGTTAGGAAGCCCCCGAACCCCCATATGTTATATAGACAACCAAATTAATTCAACTTTACATGAGTTTAAAATCTATCAAATAAAAGCCCAAAAAAATAAAAGTTAAGTAGGATCGATGTCCAGATCTAGACTGCTCATTTCACCCCCCCCAGGAAAGGAGCAGTTTCAACAAACTTTAGCCTAATGGGATGGGAATCTTAAGAAGTAACTTAAACATAATGTTGTAAAACAATAAAAATACAACCGCTGCTGGGTCCCAGTCAGTCTCTGTATTTCTTGGTCAGTCCCAAAGAACTTGTGGTTGCAGTGAAATCATGGACACATTGTTAGATTTGTACACGGCAACAAAATGGAACAATGTGTCCATGATTTCACTGCAACCAGTAAGTTGCAATTGAAATTGCATGCAATGTTGCGATGTGTAAAGGTACCCTTACAGTCAATAAAGCAGGGGCCAAATAGCCAGTGATTGGGATCATGGAGGAGATGTCTAATTTAGCAATTTAACTTATGTTCCAGTCCGTACGAGACAGGAGAGAATAGAAGATCTACACGTTCTATCTCCTGATATGTTTCCCCTTATTATCTCCAGTCATTGTATTATTACACAGGATCTTTATGATATTACATCGTCATCTTCTCCCCATTCAGGTCCCTACAATATCGGATCCTCTCACATCTTCTATACAAGAGAATTCTCCTGATTGACCATCAAGGATGGATCTGGACAGGGACAAGATGGCGGAGAGGATCTTCCACCTCACCCTAGAGATCCTCTTCCTTGTTACTGGAGAGGTGAGAGATTGTGATGACAATGTCACATGACATCATTCTTATCTATGGACAGAATAACAGATGACAGAACTGGAGAGGTGAGGACTCTGGAAATGTCTGGAGACTGGAGATTTATTAATGTGTATCAAACAAGGTATAAGAAAAGGGCGGCACTCACCGGAATTGCGACATGCGGAGTCCTTTATTTGGTAGTTGTTACACGGTGCAGGGAGGGGGACCGGGTGACAACGGCACCGTTTCGGGCGTACTGCCCTTCAACGGGTCACTTGGTTAGTGACCCGTTGAAGGGCAGTACGCCCGAAACGGTGCCGTTGTCACCCGGTCCCCCTCCCTGCACCGTGTAACAACTACCCAAATAAAGGACTCCGCATGTCGCAATTCCGGTGAGTGCCGCCCTTTTCTTATACCTTGTTTGATGGACTGTATCTCGCTGGCACCCCGGATGCCTGTGTGACCTATACTTCTATGCATACACGCAGCTAAGTCACCCCATAGGTGGTGCCCTCCCTTCCTTCGTTGCTGGACATTTATTAATGTGTCTCTCCATAACCAGGATTACACAGTAGTGAAGAGCTCTAGTGATCTGTGCTGTCAGGACCCTGTGTCTGAGGGAAGAGCCCTGAGCCCAATCACGGGGCCTCCACCTCACCCCCTGATACATGAGGACATCAATGACCAGAAGATCCTACAACTCACCTACAAGATGATTGAGCTGCTGACTGGAGAGGTGACACTGCTGGGAATGCTGCTGCTGCTGGGACATTATACAGTAACGCTATGAAGGGATCGGGGATGACAATGGTATCATTGTATGTGTCAGGTTCCTATAAGGTGTCAGGACGTCACCGTCTATTTCTCCATGGAGGAGTGGGAGTATTTAGAAGGACACAGAGATCTGTACAAGGACATAGTCATGATGGAGGTTCCCCGGCCGCCCCTCACATCACCAGGTAATAGACAGGACTAAATACACACGGCCTATAATGATCTGTATGTAAAGAATGAATTCAGTCCCTGTATGTGTCTCCTCCAGGTCTATCCAGTAAGAGGACAACACCAGAGAGATGTCCCCGTCCTCTTCTCCCACAGGACTGTAAACAAGAAGATCCCGATGTTCCTCCGGATGATCAGGTAGATGGAGAGAAGGTGTGATGAGATCTCCCTATGATGTGTATGATACAGCCAGGGGCAGTCACGGGTGGACGGGATCCCGGTGCCGTGCCCTGGTGAACAACTGGGTAGATGTTGATGATGGGGGATAAAGGGGTTATTTACAGGGGATCGTGACGCCACCTGTAGTTCCCGGTAATATGGTACCGGCGCTGCCAGACAGCCTCTGAGGTGATGGTTAGGGCAGCAAAGTGTGGTACAGCTCCCCTCAGGTGGAGCTTTACCTCAGTGCAGCAATGAAAGGAGGATGGTGAGGGAGGGCAGTGATGAAGATGGTGCTGCAGTTCTTACCCCTCTGATGAGCTACTTCTGTTGCTGAGCTTCTGGGCACCACAGTCAGGAAGACCGAGTCCAAAGCAAGTTTTACTCCACTTTCATAGGTACCGGAATATGGTGATGTTATACGGTACAGTCCGGTTTACCGGGGGTCGGTCACCAGCTCCAGGTTCCCTGTTATGGAGTCTCTAGATGTCCTTCTTGCCTGACTACTTTGGCTACCCGCAATGCCAATGCTCCCCAATGTGACCAGCCGGCTCCAACCAGTCCTGGTCGTTGCCTTCTGTCCTGAGTCCCCACTTAGAGATAGGGCACCCTCCTCAGCTGGGCTGTGAGGCCTGACCACTCTGTCTGCCTTCCCTAGCGCCGTCTCAGGTAAACTCAACTGTCACTCTCCCTCCTCTATCCTAGGCTCCGCCCCCACCCTATGGGACCTACTAAATTATCGGTTTCCCTTATTCTAAGTGGTGTGGTCCTAGGTGGGTGTAAAAACAGACTCCATAGAGTGAACCCTGAGCTTATGACCTTATAGGGAAAAAAAAACACAATTTTATACTTAAAGTGCAATACTACCCTGTGGCGCCTAGTCGCAGGGGTGCCACATGTAGACGGCTGTGAAGGTCTTGTGCTAAGTCTTGTTTTATCCACCAGTATTATCTATTTACCTAGTGGTGCCAGTCATGGACTTCTAAGGCTATGCCACAATCCACTGCGCCTGCTGGAAGCTCGCTGGAATCCATATTAACACACCTAAGTGATGGGTGTGTAATAGCGACCCAGCTAGCGATACCAGTGCTTTCCACGGTACCACCAGCCGAACACGCGTCCCAAGCGCATACCCCCACATAAATGACGAGCCCGCACGCCATATCCTGCTGTAAAAGACCACTACGGAACAACTCTAACGTTGGAAATAAAAGATTAACTGTGCCTGTGCTGACCCCATGCGCAAATAATCAGACCGGCGACATAACATAGGTGATCCAAGATGCGCCGATCTGATTTACTGCGCCTGCGCTAATCCCACATGCGCAGTTAATCAGAGAGACACCATCTTGGAACACGTATGCCGATGCATCGGTTTAATTAGATGCGCTTGTTCACGGAGTCAGAACAGGCGCAGTAAATCAGATCAAACGCCATCCAGGATAACATATGCGGTGACGATGGTCTGATTACTAGATCATGCACACTTAATCTTCTTCACCATGCACAGCACCACTGTCCCTGCACAGCCCCGCTTCCTGCACGGCCCCGCTGTCTCTGCACGGCCCCCGTGTCTCTGCACGGCCCCGCTGTCTCTGCACGGCCCCCGCTGTCTCTGACGGCCCGCTGTCTCTGCACGGCCCCCGCTGTCTCTGCATGGTGCTCTGGCCCCCGGCTGTAGGTACTTCTGCATGCCCCCTGCTGTCCCTGCAACGGCCAGCTCTCTCGCACAGCGGCGTTTCCCCGCGTACGGCCCCTGCTCACCCCAACATGGCGCGCTTTCCCCGGCTGCTTTTAAACCTGACATATGTTCGTTCGTTGTCAGAGGAAATCCATCTTCAGCTCCACACATTGAATATGGCCACATGGGGTGAGATGGGTTTTACACAGCGTGCACACTGAACAGAGATCAGGTTACCTCAGGCAGAACAGCGCTGAGCTCAGATTGTCAGCACACAACTCCTGTGATAGTTCTTCATTCATATAGCTGCTCATTGCAATGTGAATGGGAGGAGTCAGATAAGATCACAGGAGCCGTGTACTGACATCCTGAGCTCACATGTCCCTCCTGAGGTAAACAGTCTCATCAGCTGATTGTGAACGTTTTGTAGGTTCAATATATGGGCCAATTTAGTGTGTGGAGCTGAAGACAGATTTTCCTGACAAGCATATGTCAGATTTAGCAAAAGCCTAGTGGGACATCTGGAAGGTTTTTGAAAGGTTTTCTTCCAGATTTAATTATGAAGTATATATACTTATTATAATCCACAACATGGTCCCACGAAGTACATGATCCTTCATCCAGAGTCTGCAGGTAGAGAGCAAGCATCTCTCCCTGCAGCCTCTGCAATCACACTAGTATTAACACAATTGATGACACACCTGTAAGTGAAAGTGCTAGTGAGTCGTCAACAGGGTAGGGGTTACTCGATACCGGGACAGGGGATTACTTCGTGGGGGATCACGGCTGGTCAGTTCCCGGTTCCGTACCCTGGACCCTCAATGGCAGGGATGGGGTGATGATGATGGGGGGGAATGATAACGAGACGCTCAACTGTGGTACCTGATAACGGTTCCAGCGCTACGGTCGGCCGCTGAGGTGATGGAAAGGCAGCTTTGGGTAGGACAGCTCCCCACAGGTGGAGCTCTACCTCAGGGCAGCAGGGTGGATGAGGGGAGTAGTTGTAGTCCTCACCTCTGATGATGATGCTGTAGCCCACCGGGTGAGAGAGAAAGAATCACGAACACCACTTCAGCTCAAACAGTTCTTTACTTCACCAGATGGAAACAGGTATACGATACAGTCTGGGTTAACGGGTATTGTAACGTGGGTTGTGAAGGTTTCCTCAGAGTCTGACAGTGATGCCTCAATATGCGCTCGTGTCTTGTTACTCTCTCTCTCTTACCCCACTTGAGCCAAGTCTCTAGTCCTCGGGTCTGCTACCTAAAAGTCTGTCACTCGTCGGCGTCGTAAACCCGGTTGCGTGACTGATGTTGGGCTGCTTTAGGGGTGCTTCGGCGCCCTGTATGTAACGGACCCTCAGCTTGCCAGTTTGTAGTTAGGGATGGACCTTGCATCTAGCTACCTCAGCTCCGGTATGCTGGTGTCGACCAGGGTCTCCAGCTGGCTCCAACCAGGCCCGGGTAAACCCCCTTCCAAAGTCTGTGTCGCCTCTCTCCAAAGAGGCTCCCTCCTGATGCAGCCGCTGGGTCCCCTGCGTTTGCCTTCCTTGCTCTCCTCACAACAATTATTTGACTGTGCTGTCACTCCCCGTCTCCCGCTCTATAGGCTCCACGCCCTGGGACCTACTGAATATCAGTCCCCTGTATTAAAGTGGCCTGTGTTGGGTGTTGGGGTGCAGACTCTGAAGATTCCCCACGTCCACGGTTACGGAGGCACCACATCTCTAATTAGTATGTAATACCTCCCTGTGGCGCCTTGCCATAGGGGCGCCACACTAGCATGAAAAGAAACATTACTATATACAGATTATGAGCTGCACACTACACATTATAAAGTAAAAGTATACAAGGTATAGCATAATGGCTAAAAGTGAATAAAGCTAATGCAAATTTGGATAAGGAAAATGCAGGAACTGCATTAGCTTTATTCAGTTTTATCCATTATGCTATACCTTGTATATTGATAATCTGCAATCACACTGACTGCCGCGGGTGACGTCACTCCCTCAGGCAGTAAACTCAGGTGACCCGCCGGCAGCGTGGTCACGTGAGTTCACTGTTGCTCCCTTGCAACAGTCAGAGACTGAGATTGAGAGTCAGAGACTGCCGCGAGGGAGTGGTGACGTCTCTCACTTTTCTATAGCTATGACTATAGATAAAAAATACTTTGCTTACTATAGCAAAGCATAAATACTATGCTTTTGCAGATTGTGGGGCTGAGAAGTTTTTTGAATGTTGATGTAGCGAAGTAGCGGGGGGTTCCACTGATCTTCATCTTTCACAAAGCTATTTTCCCTGGATAATTCTTCTCTTAACCCCTTAGTGACGAAGAAATTTGTCATTTTTCATTTTCGTTTTTTCGCTCCTCGGCTTCCAAGAGCCATAACTTTTTTATTTTTCTGTCAATATTGACATATGGCGGCTTGTTTTTTGCGGGACGAGTTGTACTTTCAGATGCAATAATTTGTTTTACCATAAAATGTACAGAGAAATTGCAAAAAAAGTGCAATTACTCGTTTGTTTTTTGGTTTTTTTTACTCGCCGTGTTCACTATATGGTAAAACCGACGTGACCGTGTGATGCCTCGGGTCAGTACGAGTTTGTAGATACCAAACATGTATACCTTTACTGGTATCCTTCAAAAGCATGAAAAAAATAAATTGCACTTTTTGCGCCATGTTCTGCGACCCGTAGCGTCCTCATTTTTCGGGATCTGGGGCTGGGTGACGGCTTATTTTTTGTGTCACGAGCTGACGTTTTTAATGATACCATACTTGGGTGGATGCGCTGTTTTGATCTCCCGTTATTGCATTTTTTAGCATTGTTGCAGTGACCAAAAAAAAACGTAATTTTGGCGTTTGAACCATTTTTTGCGCTACACAGTTTATGGCTCTCATTATTTGATTTTTTATATTGATAGATCGGGCGATTTCTAAACGCGGCGATACCAAATATGTGTATTTATTTTTTTTTTCTATATACTTTTATTGTGGATGGGAGAAAAGCGGGGTGTTTTGAACTTTTTATGTTTTTTTTTTTTTTTTTCAAGTTTGTAAAAACTTTATTTGCTTATTGATTCTTACTTTTACACAGCCCCTGTGAGAGGCATGCAGCTGCACAGTCTGATCGCTTCTGACACATACAGATGAGCTGCAGCTTATCTGCATCTGTCAGAATCACGGACCTGTTGTGGTTGGCAGCCCCTGCCAACCACAACCCGGAAGTGCTCCGTGACAGGCTCCAGAGTCAAGCCAGGACCCTGGCCTGTCACGTCAGCACGGGAGATCTTGCGATACTATCGCGAGATCTCCCCTGGAGCCGGGTAAGTGCGCGCTGCACGCTCCTGCTCCCTTAGATCCCGCTCTGAGATTGATGGCGGGATCTAAGGGGTTAAACAGTGCCGATCGGTGGCGGGACCGATTGGTGCTGTTAGTCCGACATCTCAGCTAGTGAGATCAGCTGAGATGTCTGAGGTTTGAAGTGAGCTCCACGCCGGAGCTCACTTCAAACACCGGGTAACGACAGACTGACGTCTAGAGATGTAAGGCTGTCGTTAAGGTGTTAAACAATGATGAGAGCTACTGACTCCGCAGTGTGGAACCCAACAATTTGGTAGTCATTCTGACTCGCCCAGGGCAGGGTACTCAGATCTCTAGTTCGGTCTGGGATGTCACAGGTGGCTGCCCGAGGCTGTGGCCCTGGTGGTCAATGAATAAGGGGTAAAATAAAGTATATACAAGTTCGTGACGCCACCTGCAGTACCTGGTGATGCTTACCAGCGCCGCTACAGTCCTCCGGTGGCCGATGGTATTGCGGCCAGGTTGGTATAGTCCCCCGCAGCAGGACTGGACCGCTGGGGCAGCTATTCTGTAAGAAGAAAGTTTCAGGAAAGAATGCAGCAGAGCGGTAACTCACTTCACCGGGCACTTTACTGGAAAACTTTCAGTCATCAATACAGTCTTTCAGTAGCAGTAGATGTTACTTGGCAAATGGCTACGGGTGCTGCAAGTGGAATTTCTGGCTGTTAGATGGATCCGTCACTGTGTGCCGTTCCTGTTCCTTTCTTTCCTTGCCTCCCAGTGGCGGTGAAGTCTGATCTCCTAAAGATGAACCTCCTGCTGTTCTTTATTCTCCTCTCCCTTCTACCCGTCGGGTGAACCTTCTCTTGGGCTTCTTGCAGTGTCCTGCTACTCCTGGCTCCCCTCTCTCTGGGCTCTTTGGGAGTTAGGGCGTACTTGTAGATACCCCTGGTCTTCGGATTTTCTGTGAGCCATATAGGTTCTCACATGTGCGGGCTCCGGTACTCGGTTTTCCCTTGGGGCAAACTCTCGGTTACTCTATTCCTCACTGGAGTAAACTCCGGGCTTCAAGTTTCTCTCTAGCTTCTTCTGTTCTGGGATCTTTGCTTCTCGACTCTCACTAGTCTCTCTTAGACTCCTTCCTCCCCGAGTCCTAGACTCCTCTAGACTGACTCTAGTGTCCCCTGGAGGTCACTATGTACCTCCCGGGGTCCCTGCCACCTACTAATCTAGTGTGTGGGTGTTAGAGTTCCACCTACTGGCCATAGTTCCACTTGCAGTGGGGTGACTATACCGCTTTTCTGGGTGTAGTACCCCTTTTGTGGCACCTACGTAGTGGGGCGCCACATACCCACTTGATGAAATATGCTCGTCCGCGAGCACCACATTTGCCTATCGGGAAGTGAAATTTTTTTTTTATATTAAATAAAAATGGGTAACTATATATAATTTAAGAACATTTGGGTTTCTTCCCGTACCCGGGAGGCACATTTTTTATAACGTTACACATATATAAAACAGACATTATTCGCTCTGGCCCAACGGGACTGGTACTAAGCATGCGGGCCCAGCGGTAATCTCTAGTCCAGCACAGTCCAGTGTGTGTTATCACCGCTGGGCTGCTATTCATCACGCATTATTCAACAGGGAACAGTTCAATAAAAGTCTTCAGGGTCATCAGGGACACACTCTTCATTTAGGATTGGGAAAAATATCAAGAGAAAGGGGCTATATACAGGGGAACAATGTCTCACATTGGGAGTCTATTGTTTAGGCATCATCATCAGTCTATGCAGGCAATTCTAATGGTGAACCATCCCAATGGGCAGGGTATCTTTCGTAGGTTACCTGCTCTCCACGGTACAAGTCACGCCGGGGGTGTCCTTTTCTCCAAGAATGATTCAACGTCCCGCCGGGAGAAGAAAATGTCGTCCATCACTCCAGGCTCCCTTAGAAAGCCCCAACCGTCCTCGTGGTACACTGAGACTACAGTCCCAGACTTCCGCAGCTCCGTGGGTAGTGGGGGCTGAGCACAGGCCTTGTCTCTCAATCTCCTCGTGGCCTGCTCTCTCTGGTACCAGTCCTCCCGTCGCCACTGCCTCGCAACCTTTTCTCTGTCGCTCGGGGTCAGCCGGGCACTTGGTAGCGACTGGTACTTTGGGGGCGGTAAAGTACTGCTGCATGAAAGTCTGGGTGCTGCATGTGCCTCCGTGGCACCGAGGATGGCGGGAACTCCCTGTCGGTGCTACTGCTACGCAGTCCACCAAGCGGCCTCTCGGGGTGCTCCCTCTAGAGGCTCCATCTGGTTCCTCGTAGTCATCGGCGTCGAGGTCCTCGTAAATCTCCTCCACTTCGACGTCTGGCGCTGTGGGTGTTGGCGCTGCCTCCAGCCGGACACAGTTGCTGGCCCGGGATGGTGGTGGTGTCGAGGGCTCCGTCTGAGTCTCCGAGTCTTGGGTCTGAGTGGGTGGTGAAGGGAGGTGCGGTACTCTTCTACCGCTCTCGCTGCGACTGCTGCCTCTAGCGCCTCGCGGGCTGTCCTCCGAGCCGACAGCTCGAAGATCCGCTCAGCGCTCTACCGCCGGCACACCCACGTGAGCGTCTGCTCCATCTCCTGCCGGTGTTTACTTCATGGCGACGGCGCCATCTTGGCTCCCCATGCGATAATGGCGGGAACCCATCTTTGGCATCGTGCAAAGGCGGAAAAAGTCAATTTTAAGTCCAAGTTCAAAGGTGCATAGTACCCGGTGCTACCGGGCAGATTATCCTGTTCGTGATGCCAGAATTGACTCGCCCAGGGCAGGATACTCAGATCTCGGGCTCGGTCTGGATGTCACGGGTGGCTGACCGAAGCTGTGGCCCTGGTGGTCAATGAATAAGGGGTAAAATAAAGTATATATAAGTTCATGACACCACCTGCAGTACCTGGTGATGCTCACCAGCGCCGCTACAGTCCTCCGGTTGTCGATGGTATCGTGGCCAGGTTGGTATATTCCCCTGACTCAAGATGGTGGCAAGGCTTATATAGCCCCTATGACGCTAGCCGACCAGTCATTCACAGTAATGCCACAACCAAGATGGCTATGGCATTACTGTGATTAACAAGCAAGCCCAGCATGTTTAGTGGCTGAAAATCAGGCGATAAAGATGCTGGGCAGGATACTATTCATGCAAGTAATGAATAGTGACTAGTATATTCGCTCATCACTAATTATAATGTTCCCACAATACCGCAGTCCCCCCACACAGTATGTTCCCACAGTATAGCCATCTTCCCACACACATTCTAATGTTCCCACAGTATCCATCACCCCCTACACAGTATAATGATTTCACAGTATCGCCATCCCTCAAACACCCAGTATAATATTCCTACAGTACCAACATCACCCCACACACACATAATGATATTACATGATACCTCCTCAATAGTGTATCACCTACCTCACCATCTAATAAGTAAATCTTCACTTATCCCCATTCCTGATGCAAATAGAGATGCTCTCGCCAGATACCCTGTCCTTCTGGACCAGGTGTCATTGATGTATAAGGAGCTCTCTCTTTCTAGTTCTGTTTCTTTCTGCTCAACCAAAAGAGGCATCAATTATTTTATTTATCTTAAATATATGGAAGATGCCTTTTTTCTTTGTCTTCATCAAGAAGGGAGAATGATCTTTTTCTATCCTGCTAAATCTGTGATCTTAATTTTCCACTTTAAGTGTAATTGCTGTTTACATTTTTATTTAATAATAATGCAGAGCAAACTATTATAATAAACTTTCAAATATGCTTCAAAAGTGAAATCTGGAAGAAACCCTTTAAAAAAAGCATCCAGAGGATCTCCCCACTAGGCTGTTTCTAAACCTGACATAGGCTGGTTGTCAGGAAAATCCATCTTCATCTCCACACACTGAATACGGCCATATAAGGCTGTTTTCACACCTGTTGTTTTTCAAATCAGGCATTTCAGGAAAAAAACTGATCTTTTCAGATTAGGAGTGCTTCAGGATTCTACCTGATATCATTAAAGTGAATGGGCAAAAACTGGTCCTGAAAGGATCAGGTTTTTTTCTGAACTACCTGATTTGAAAAAACCAGAGTGTGAAACTAGCCTAAGGGTGGTGGCAGGGCCTTCACAGCGTTCACAATACAGCTGATGAGACTGTTTACCTCAGGCACGGACAGTGCTGAGCTCAGGCTGTCACCACACAGCTCCTGTGAGATCTTACCTGACTCCTCTCATTCCCATTGCTCTACTCTATGTTGTCAACTGATTGCACAGAGCAGAGCGATATGAATGGAGAGATATCATACAGGCCCCATACTGATGACAGAAGTTGTGTCCAAATGATCTATCGGCTCATGTCTATCTCTCCTGACTACACACAATTGTTCTATTCGGGTGGTATTTCCGATGGTCTCTAAGTGAGCAGTTTTCAGACTTCTCTACCGGAGGTGTGCCAGATCATTCTCTCATCGTCATTCATTGTTGGGAGGCCCCTGAACCCACGTATGTTATATAGACAACCAGTTCACTGTGACATGAGCATATTTTAGTCTAATGGAATTGGAATCTTAAGAAATAACTTAAACAATAAAAATACAACCGCTGCTTGGTCCCAGTCAGTCTCTGTATTTCTTGGTCAGTCCCAAAGAACTTGTGATTCTTACAGCCAATCAGTTGCCCGAGCAGTGACCAACATAACCAGTGATTGGGATCATGGAGGAGATGTCTTAGAAATTCAACTTATGTTCCAGTCCGTACGAGACAGGAGAGAATAGAACATCTACACGTTCTATCTCCTGATATGTTTCCCCTTATTATCTCCAGTCATTGTATTATTACACAGGATCTTTATGATGTTACATCGTCATCTTCTCCCCATTCAGGTCCCTACAATATCAGATCCTCTCGGTGGAGATCTTCTATGTAAGAAAATTCTCCTAATTGACCCTTCAAGGATGGATAAGGACAAGATGGCGGAGAGGATCTTCCACCTCACCCTAGAGATCCTCTTCCTTGTTACTGGAGAGGTGAGAGATTGTGATGACAATGTCACATGACATCATTCTTATCTATGGACAGAATAACAGATGACAGAACTGGAGAGGTGAGGACTCTGGAAATGTCCGGAGACTGGAGATTTATTAATGTGTCTCTCCATAACCAGGATTACACAGTAGTGAAGAGCTCTAGTGATCTGTGCTGTCAGGACCCTGTGTCTGAGGGAAGAGCCCTGAGCCCAATCACGGGGCCTCCACCTCACCCCCTGATACATGAGGACATCAATGACCAGAAGATCCTACAACTCACCTACAAGATGATTGAGCTGCTGACTGGAGAGGTGACACTGCTGGGAATGCTGCTGCTGCTGCGGACATTATACAGTAACGCTATGAAGGGATCGGGGGATGACAATGGTATCATTGTATGTGTCAGGTTCCTATAAGGTGTCAGGATGTCACCGTCTATTTCTCCATGGAGGAGTGGAGTATTTAGAAGGACACAAAGATCTGTACAAGGACATTTTCATGATGGAGGATCCCCAGCCCCTCGCATCACCAGGTAATAGACAGGACTAAATACACACGGCCTATAATGATCTGTATGTAAAGAATGAATTCAGTCCCTGTATGTGTCTTTTCCAGGTCTATCCAGTAAGAGGACAACACCAGCGAGATGTCCCCGTCCTCTTCTCCCACAGGACTGTAAACAAGAAGATCCCGATGTTCCTCCGGATCATCAGGTAGATGGAGAGAAGGTGTGATGAGATCTCCCTATGATGTGTAGACGGCTGTGAAGGTCTTGTGCTCAGTCTGGTTTTATCCTCCAGTATTCTATGTTTTATACTTGTGTGATGAGAACGGTGGAGATGGCAGGATTACAGCTGATCATAGATGGGACTTCTCCATCTGTCTGTGACTTTTACAATCTTTGTTTCAGGGTGAAGATCTGACCCATATTAATACTACAGAGACATATGTGAGGGGTGATGAGCGGTGTAAAGAGGAGATTCCTACAGATAACCACCCAGGTGAGTAGTAACTACTAAATACAGAGAAGTCACAGATTCTTCTCAGTCACCGGCTGTGGTTGCTTTATCAGTGGTGTCATTCGGCCATATAACAATCGTGTGATCACCATTTTTCTGCTAGACCACAACATTCTCCTCCCCCTGAAACTGTTGAAGTTAATTTGGGCATTGAAGGCCCTTTTTCTATAGACCTTTCATCCTGGAGATTCTATTTACCTCCTAGAATTAGATAATACTGATCCTTACCTGTCCAGGTCTGTAAACTTCAAAGCCAATTATCAGGGTACTTAGAATACGCTGACAAGCTAGAAAATCACTTGAAGAAACATATAATGATGGGCCTCTAAGAGAAAGCAGAGGGTAATGATTAATGATGCTGTTAACTTTCCAGCATCCGGGTATCTTATTGGATGAATCCCCTTCTCTCCCTTCTATGCTGCTGAATGTGATCCAATGGTCCCTAGAAGACCAGGTCCAGTCTTTCTGGCCAGTCCTAGCATTTATGATCCACAACATTAAATGTGCAATGAGAGACAAGTGTGAATTTCTGTACAATAACAACAGAGTTACATTTATCCTGACTGCAATTTATTTTAAAAATCAACTAACTTTAAAAAGAATTGCGATAAACCGCACAAAAAAATTTCACCTACATCATGATATATCTCTAAGCTGTGCGTGGTTTATGACTGTAATATACATTACTTCACGTCTGCAGGAGAATATGTTGGCATGGCTCTAGCTCTGGTTTCATGTCATCACTCCATGTCATAAACTCCATTATATTTTTGATCCTAAGGAATTTCAAAGTAGTATACAATCGCTCTTGAAATGGGGAGTCACTAACTTTTTTTTTTTTTTTGCTTTATTTGTCATAGTAGCTGCAATGGTCCATCATAAATGAGTGTAACTCCAGTTGGAATTCTCCCTCCGAACATACGTTCTTGTTTGGAATGTAATACTTTTTTATTCTAGGTCTTCTTTTCGTACAGGTTCATTTTGTATGTTATGCTTGATTGTGGTGGGATGGTCCTACCTCACTTATGTGAGTCTGCAGTTTTTTGGTAGACTTTAAATAAAGGTCTCCATTGTCTCTGCCAAATGCCTTAGATCTAAATTTAAAACACCTCTTTGCTTTAAGAAACTCATCAGACTTCCAGTTCTGGCGCCCACATGAATGGTTGCTGAAGAGGAGAGCTCCACACCTCCTCTCGCATTCCCGTCCCCAGCACATACCATAGCGGCACCAAAGGCTGACACAGGCGTGGCTCTGATGACTGCACATAGCAAATAGCAAAGTTCATAAACAGAAGTGGAGCTGTGGTAAGGAAGACCTCCCCTCTCACCAAAAGGACAGGCAGAGCTAAGATGGCGCCAGACACGCAGGGAAGTAAGAGGACAAACAGGCATTCAATGCATAGTACTTCCCAGCAGGAGTCACAGCAGGGCCTAGAGCTGCAGCCACAGGAGGAGGAGGGGGTAGACGAGGGAGAACAGGAGACAGAGCTGGACATTCCGTACAGAGCATTAGCAGCAGAAGTGGCGAGGCTGCTGGCAAATGAGATATAAAGCACCCTGGAGCAGACAGTAAAGGTGGCTTTACACACTAGGATATCCCGAACAGTATCCTTGAAACGTCACAGATATGTGATTGTTCAAAAGATATCGTTCGGGCGTCGTTGCGTATAAACCAACGATATAGGATGAAAAGATTGTTGGATCGTTCATCCAAGATTTGACATCCTGACCTCAAATCTATCGTTCATCGTCCAATTAACGTCCGAACGATGTGCCACATTGTTCAGTGTGAAGCCTTTTGAACGATATTGTTCAAAAGACTTCTATTCCTGCCGCGGTCATTTTATTAGAAACCTGTTAATAAATACATTTTTCTGTCTCCATTGTACATGTAAGCTGCTCTGCAGCTCTGTGCTACATGTCCCCTGGAACCAGGTAGCATAAAACCTTGTCAGGGCAGTGGTGGAATCATTTGCTTTTTAGAAGCCGCACACTGTCGGCTCTGTTACATCCATTCATAAAAAGCCGGCGGCTCCTGTCATTTTACAGTGCGCTGTGAACAATTGCTAAACAGCTTCCTGAATAGGGAGCTGTACCAGGTACTAATGCTAAATGCGTACTGTAGCCATCTCCGTCCATGGTGCTGATCGCTTCAGCATTAATAACTATGGCCAGCACACATTGAAACTCTGGTGTGCTGGCTATACTTATTAATGTTGAAGTGATCAGCACCATGGACAGAGATGGGTACAGTACGCATTTAGCGTTAGTACCTGGTACAGCTCCCTATTCAGGAAGCTGCATAGCAATTGTTCATGCCGCACTGTAAAATGACAGGAGTCGCTGCCTTTTTATGAATGGATGTAGTAGAGCCGTTAGTGTGCGGCTTCTAAAAACTAAATGATTCCACCACTGCCCTCGCAAGGTTTTATGCTACATGGCTCCAGGGGAGTGTGGGCACTCTCTGGGGCCATGTGGCACAATATTATTAACCGCTTAAACACCGGGTTCATAGCCGCTCCTGCAGCTCTGTGCCGACATGTAGCACAGAGCTGCAGAGCGGCTTTAGATGTAAAATCACACACGGATTTAATAAATTAAAGTTTGTAAATCAATGTTACATACAATATTGTGCCAGTGCTGCTGTCACAGTGCTGGCACATTATTGTACGCTATTGTTCACCATCGGATGGAAAAATCTCCCTCCGATTCTGGCGCGCTGTCAAAATGGATATCGTTACTGATATCCTTGTGTGTGAAGCGGCCTTTACAGTCTCTCTGCAATAGATGCAAGCATCTATTACCCAACAGGAAGAAAACAGGGAGAAAATAGGATAGGTGCAACAGAAGACAATATAAATAGACTCCAATCTGATTGGGCAAAACTATTAACCTGAACCACCAATTGGCAGAAAAAATTGATGACTTGGAGAATAGATCCAGGAGGAATAATCTCAGATTAATAGGCATCCCGGAGTCCATATCACCTAACATGCTGATGGACATTTGCAGAGATGAACTGCCTAACGCTCAGGGTATTGCGTGCTCATTGAAGGTGGAAAGATCCCACAGGGTAGACCACCGACAATACAATTGCAACAATCTCCGGCAGCAAGGCCCAGACCAGTGATGGTAAAACGTCTAGGACAAAATGGACATTTTATAGAACTACAGAAAAGCCAATTCACATATGACAATACGAGGCCACAAAGTTCTCATATTCAGTGACTATTCTGTGGAAGTGACTATAAAGAGCAGAGCATTCAGTGAGCTGTGCACGGAGCTGGTGTAAAGGAAAATTAAGTTTAATTTGTCAATCCCAACCACTCTGAAGATCTGCTCTCCGGGAGGAAGCAAGGAGACATTTTTTTACGCCCAAAGGGCAGTGAACTCACTAGTGGAGTAGTGGTAGCTGAATACCCGATACAGCAATAGACTGGAAGGTATCTTCAGTAAACCAAGGATATTTATTTAAGGAAATGCTTAACAAAAAGGAAAAGTGTCTGAGGAGAGGACTGTCTGAATTACGACACTGAACTCTCCTGGAGGAGCAACAGGCGAGGAAACCCCTATACCGGAATAATCTCTGCACAGCCCCAGGAGGTCTAAATGCCGCAAATCCAGGACCAGATGGGAGACTTGTACAGACCATAGCAGTAGAGTTAGAAATACTAAGGAACGCTGGCTAAGTCAGTGGGATTCGAAATATCATGTGATCCAGGAGTAACGGACTGCCAGCAGTAGTGTGGAAAGATCACAAGTCATACTGTTGGCTCCCCTAATGGAACACACTAAATTTATCGACATATGGCGAAATGATAACCCAACAGGACATGAATGCACCCACTTTTCACATGTGTATAAGACATGGTCCAGAATAGACTATTTCATGGCATCTCGAGAAATAACGACAAGAGCCAACAAAATAGAAATAAAAGACTTGATAATTTCAGATCAATCACCACTAGTACTCTCATTAACTGATATCTTCCCAAAGGGTATGGACGTACTGCGGAGATTTACCACCTTTCTAGCACAGGATGAAAATTTCAGGCAAACCTGAAGGGATGGTGGTTAGAATATCGTCAGGATAATGAAGAGCACGAGGACGATCCACATTTATGTTGGGTGCAACGAAGGCGGTCATGTGCGATAGAATAACAGGATACATCAATGCAAAAAAGAAACGAGAAGCATAAAAGGAAGCCAACAAGAAGACAAGACAGCTTACACAAATTATATTAGTGATCCCTCACTACTCAGTCAGGATAAATGGTTAAAATCTAAAACTAATTTTGAGCTGTGGTTTGATAGAATGGAGCAATTAACCGGACAAAAAAATACAGACAAAACAGAAACACTAGTAGCAAAAATTGCAAAGGGGAATACAATGAGCACCTTTATTTCCAAAATAAAAGACTCTGAGGAGATCACCCACAAAGACCCAAAAAAAGATAAATGAAGTACTGGCAAGATATGATGGAAAAATATACAAAAGATCTGCAACAGAGAAAGGCAAGGGGAAAAGCTCCCTCAAAAATCTAAAACTCCCTAACATCACCGATTTAGAGAAAGAACTTCTTAATGCTCCAGTGGGGGAGGAGGATATAAAGAGAACAATTTCGGTCTTGCATAACAACAACGTGCCAGGCCCAGGTGGTCTAATGGCAGAATTTTATAAATTGCTAGGCAAAGAAATCTCCCCAACACTAAAAAAGGTATTTAGCCTCACAATTCAAACAAAAACGGTATTCAAATCTGGAAACACAGCCCTTACTAAACTGATACACAAACAAGGAAAGGAGAATGCTGATCCGGGCTCATGTAGACCTGTCTCGTTAATAAATCAAGATGTAAAAATTCTGACTAAAATATTATTAGATAGGTTGGGGACAATACTACTATCCCTTATAGTGCCTCACCAGGTAGGATTAAGAAGGACAGGGCAGCAATCTTTAATATTAGGACAGTGTTGTCAGTTCAGGATGGTATTAG
This sequence comes from Allobates femoralis, assembly GCA_033576535.1. NCBI lineage: Eukaryota > Metazoa > Chordata > Amphibia > Anura > Aromobatidae > Allobates > Allobates femoralis. Next base: position 472,818,019 of record JARQOC010000006.1, on the reverse strand, counting down.
GGGAGTGGGCCTGATAGACCGGATTTCAGGCATCCTGGCCATTGATGCCAAATGGCTTACGATGATGTAGATTGGGAGTGGCTTAAAATTGTGTTGGATAAATTTGCGATAACTGGAGATTTCAAGTGTTTTTAAAAGCAATATACACAAATCCAATGGCAAAAATCTCCACACCAGGTTTCCTATTGAACACCTTTCAACTGCAGAAAGGCACCCGACAAGGTTGTCCTCTTTGATCTGGCTCTAGAACCACTTGCCCGCCAACTGATAGAATCTGATGATTTTATAGGCATGAAGGTGGGGAAAAGGGAGGTTAAGCTTATATGCTTTGCGGATGATTTGCTACTACAGGGTGGGCCATTCATATGGATACACCTAAATAAAATGTGAACGGTTGGTAACATCAACTTCCTGTTTGTGGCACATTAGTATATGTGAGGGGGAAAACTTTTCCAGATGGATGGTGACCATGGCAGCTGTAATGTACAATAATTAGATCTGTCTGTTTAAGAAAACTAGGTATGGTGTATCATGGGTAATGATAAGAAGGGGGTGGGAAGTTAAGTTTTAGATTCAGTTTGGAGCATGCTGAGGAAAGACTGCTGTGTGATATGGAGAAAGATGGAAGAATAAAGTAAAGTTTACCCTTGTGGATTCCTCATATCGTGTGGACATTACAGCAGCCATTTTGGATCCAACTTTAATTAGGTGTATCCATATAAATGGCCCACCCTGTATTTCTAGCTGACCCAGAAAGTCAGTTGGTGAAGGTTCTGGATAGACTGGCTTACCTTGGGTCCTTCTCGGGATACAAAATTGTCAACAAGTGTCAACTGTTATATCTTAGAAGACTGAATATTAAAATAATATCAAAATTAGAAGCAGCCCTGACCCCACAGCATATAGGTTATCTGGGAATTAAAATAGGAAAATAACCTTCATCATTATATTGACTTAATTATTCACATCTGACACAGAAATAGTCAGAGAGCTAGATAAGTGGAAAGATCTGAATTTGTCACTGTTTGGAAGAGCTCATATTTTAAAGATAAGTTTCTCGAGATTTCTCTACCCAATGCAGAAAATACCGTTACTATCAAAACATGGTGACATAAAGAGACTACAATCTGCTTTTGTGGGGTTTCTTTGGCAGGGAAAAAGGCCAAGAATCTCATATAATAAACTGTCTTTACAGAAGGGGAGGGAGGAATCCAGATGCAATTGATAAGGCCATATAACTTAGTAGCCCTGAGAAGGCATATAAGAGACAAGGTACTTTTCAAATCTTGATTTAGAAAAGGAACTGGTGAGACCATTAGACCTTAAAGTAATGTTATACATAAAGCAAGCAAACTCCCAACTGTTGTGAAGCTCAGCTGCTTAATCAAGGACACTATAGGGACCTGGAGAGCACTACGAAGAACTTACACCCTTTCATACACCTTATCGAAACATATGCCTATATGGCAAGACGGGGAAACAAAACAAAGTATTCCAGGAAGGGTTCAGAGAAGCTGGGGGATCTGTTTGAGGGAGAGGAAGGGAGAGTTTACTCATGGCAAGAGTTTGTGGAACAGTATAGAATCGGAGAAAACCAGATACTACAGTTTAGGGTAAAGCCACACTGGCGTATGCGTAATCAGAGCGAGTTAGGTGGATGACAGTCGCAACGCGATTATAGCACCCATAGAGATTACAATGGTAAATCTCCTGCGATATACACGTGCAATCGCAGTATGATGTAACATTTTCTCACATTGCAGTCACGCGGGTTTGACGCCAGTGTGGCTTTATCCATATTCAGGTAAATCAGTTCTATAACTCAATAATAACAGATATAGGGAAGGTAGAGAAAAAGGGTAACTTTGACATGTTAATAGGCCAAGGGGTGAATCAGTAATCCCTATCACCAATCTACATAAAAATTAGAGACATCTCCAAATGAAATGGAAACCAATAATTATTCTCAAAGGGGAAGAAGAGTCAGAAACACATCACACAGTACAGAAAGCTATAATAAATGAGTAATGGAGAAAAATGTAATTTAAGATAATACACAATGCAATTTATGCATTTGACTCCTAGCAGGAGACCTGCACATTACTTAACTGCATGTCCAAAATGTAACCTCCCGAAGGCGGACATGATGCATTGTTGAGGAGAGCCATAGGATCAAATACTTAATTAACCTTAAGACATAAGGGCATGGGAGAAGCGATCCATAGAGTGTAATATTTTACATTGCATAACCTTAATTGTGACTTAAACATGGCTGCCATTTCCTGTTTCATCACACCATGCCGTGCTGTGTAAGATGGAGCATGGACCTATGACTACATCCTGTTTACAATAAGAAGTTCCTGGAGAAAGCTGAATTCCATAGAAGGACCAATCACAGAAATCACAGAATGCCACATCACCTGGAGACCCTTGATCAAGACCACACCCCCTGATGACCTCATGGATTCGTCCATGGACTAACCCACTGACCAATGAATACATCTGAGTAGGGCTGTCCGAGCTCCTTACTGAGGGAAAAACCTCATGCCTCTTAAAATAAAGGTTACTTGGAGCCGACCAAGGAGAGTATACATCTAACTCTGTGCGTCTGATGCCATACTTTCATGTGCCAGAATACAAAAAGTATGTGAGGAAATGATAAATTATATAAGGAAAATTAGAAAAATAACAATCAAAAAGATATTCCAGCATGTGAGTGTTGATAGCAAAAAGGATAAAGGAAATGTGTAAATACCTATAATAATTCATTGAATACTACTGGTGGCAAAATAAAGCATCTAGGAGGAACCATTTGTAAACTGAGATTACCGTATATACTCGTGTATAAGCCGAGTTTTTCAGCCCAAAAATTGGGTTGAAAAGTCACCCCCTCGGCTTATACACAGGTCAATACGGTAATCCTAGGTGTCCGGGTGCTGGGGAGGCTGGAGGAGGCGGGGGGAGGCTCCTGACAGAGTAGCCCATCACATGGGGCCGCTCATTAGATATGCACGGCTCCCCCCGCCCATCACAGCGGCAGGGGGAGCCGTGCATACAGCCCCCAGATGTTTACAGGCCCCCAGTGGGGTATACAGCAGGCCCCCATATACAGCAGGCCCCCAATGGCACTCGCCCGCCCACACTGTGCAGAGCCCCCCCATCCGATGCATTATGTTACCATCCAGCCGCGTCTTCATCACCATCCTCCCGTCCATCCTCTCGCGCTGTGTTCGGCTCTCATGTGACCCGGCGCGATGACGTCATCCGACTGCGACCGCCGGGTCACATGAGACCGGGAACACAGCGCGCGAGGATGGACGGGAGGACCGGCGGTGATGAAGACGCGGTTGGATGGTAAGATAATGCATCTGGAGGGGGGCCTCTGCACAGTGTGGGGGGGCGAGTGCCACTGGGGGCCTGCCTGTATATACCTCTGGGGGCTGCTGCCTGTATATACCTTTGGGGGCTGCTGCCTGTATATACCTTTGGGGCTGCTGCCTGTATATACCTCTGGGGCTGCTGCCTGTATATACCTCTGGGGCCTGCCTGTATACCACACTGCTGGGGGCTGTATACCTGTGCTGGAGTCCACCCTCGGCTTATACACGAGTCAATAGGTTTTCCCAGGTTTTGGGGGCAAAAGTAGGGGGTCGGCTTATACACGGGTCGGCTTATACACGAGTATATACGGTATGTCATAAGATAAGAGAAGATAGGGTGGTTATGTTTTATATATGGTCAATATAGGCACGTTGCTCATAAGTCATGTTTGAAAAATTATTGAGACAGAAAAAATATGAAAGAATGGAATATAATGTTTGTATGATAATTTAGATTTCTCCTTCGCCTCATTGGGGGACACAGACCGTGGGTGTTATGCTGCTGTCCACTAGGAGGCGACACTAGGCAGAATCTGCAAAAGAGTTAAGTGGCTCCTCCTCTGCAGTTATACACCCCTAGAGCAGGAAGTGCTTCTCCAGTTTTGCTTAGTGTCGATAGGAGGCACACCTAAATTTTATTGTCCTAAACTTTTTTTCACTTTTTGATTTCAAGAAGAAGAAAAGTGGGTCTCTGACGAGACTCCCGGCATGGTCCCTCCTCGGCCCCCCACTGTTGGGGGCGCCTGGTTGAGGTCGACTTTTTCCCCCAACATGCCGCTCCCTCCTCGGCCCACCACTGTTGGGGGTGCCTGGTTGAGGTCGAGACGACGGCCCCCCCCTTCCCCAGCTCCCCACTGTTGGAGACCCTGGGTTGAAGTTGAGGTTACACAGCAGCCCGCTGATGGTGGACAGCAGCATCCCTCCCTAATCACCCCTTCGGGGCTTTTTAGGTTGAGACAGCGCAGGTAGGGCACTATCATGGTGCACTGGCACAATCCACACACGGATTTCTGATGGACACAGGCCGCAGCACTCGGCATGTCTGCACTGCAGCTGCTGCAGCTCACTCCAGGAGCCTCAGCCTAGCTGAGTGTCTCTAAGGGATACCCCAGGGCCCCCAGTTCTGCCTGCGGCCACCTAATGGGGGATGCAATTCAGCCGAACCCTGGAATCTGAAAGACCGTTTTCCCTGGGTTCTCCTAATGGGGGATACAATTCTGCAGCAGCGTCTATTGCAGACAGGCACTCCAGGAGATCAGCCTTCGCTGCTTTCTCCTGATGGGGCAGGGGACCCATGCTGTTAGTAGGAGCACCAGTTTGCTGGGCTCCCTACAGAGCCAGCACAGTGTCTGGACTCCAGGAGACCCAGTTCCACTGGGTTCTCCTGATGGGGGCTGCCACTCTAGACCGCACTTCCAGGGGACCCAGTCCTATGGGTGCCCCTGATGGCGGGCTGCGCTGGGCAAGCGCTCATGTGGCCTCAGCCCCAGGGGTCCGGCCGGGTCCAGATCCGTTCCGGTCCCGGACCGGACATCCGCGCCGACCTGCCGTCATTTGCGGCATCTGTTTTTACTTGAGGCCGCGGCTTCGGCCTAGCGCAAAGCCGCCGCCTCTTTTCCCGCCCCTGGCCCGCCCCGGATGACGCGGATGACACCGTCATCTTCAGCCTGGGGCAGAGCAGAGCGTGCAGGGCACGGAGTTTCTATTTCCCTGCACGCTCCGCCCCCCAGAGGACACATCATGGGGGGGGCGGCCTAGAGCTGCACAAGGGGCTTCTCTGGCGCGCATTTTGCCAGACATCTTCCTCACCCCCCCCATGTCCTTCCCCCACAGATAGTGGCGGCATACAGCGGCGGCCAGTATAAGGAGGCCGACTGCATGAGCTATTATGTGTAAGGATGGCCACCTACATCCAGCGGTGGCCATTGAGTGACTGAGGGCAGGAGTGGACCTGGGCTGTGAGGGATCAATAAAGCCCTCATACGGAGCCAGGAGCACCTTGGCAGAGTACTGGGGTGAAGAGAGTGCATACAAGCCCTAATACAGAGCTAGTAGCCCAGTAACCTCAATAAAGACTCCCCTGCAGCCCCCACACAAGTAGTGGCGGACAGTGTGGTACATGAGGTGGCTCAGTGGGATACTGCGTGGATGAATAAATTGTTTTCACAAAGTGCACACGGGGCAGCGAAGCCGAGCAGGACTCCCTCCCTGCTGCAGCCCCACACGTTTCCTCCCGGCTGCACATGATAACCAGAGGTTCATTGGTCCTATTCCCTACTGCAGCTTCACACGCTTCCTCCCTATTGCACATAGCAGAGGCCCAGCGTGCTTCTCGCTGCAGCTCCGTACGGTACCCGATAAGGCCACGGTCAGGAGGTTAGCATTTTCTCCTCCTGCTGTAGTGTTCGGGACCCACAGCATAGCGCTGGGGCTCTCAGCAGCTATGAAATGAGAGTATAGCAAGAGGTCGCTACCATGTTGCTAACGGGCTCAGCAGTGCCTCTCCCCCGCTCCAGTCTTCAGGACACATGCCGTGCAGCTGGAGTCCAGCGTCAGGGAAAGCAGCGGCGCTTCCTCCTTGCTGCAACTCTCAGGGAACTACCTGCTGCAGTTCCCTAAGGAAAAGCTCGGCAACCGTTGGGGGGCTAGAGTCTCAGAGTGAGCCCTGGTCGCCAGACGCCGTACATGGCCAGCCAACCGTAGGTGATCGAGGCAGGCCATCAAGCTCTGCTGGCAAAACTGTGCGGAATTGCTACGATCCACCTGGTCTAACAACCTCTCGGTTGAAGAGGCGCCTGACCGTCTGGCTATCCAAGCGTCAAGGCCTTCTCTTGCACCTGGATTCACTTCTGTCGAAGCCGTGCAAGCTTTCAAGGCATTAGTGATTTGACCACACTAAATAAATGTCTCGTCCGCCGATCTTACTCTGGCGGCCCAGACTGCTCCACTCGCTTCTATAACTTTCTACCTAATGCATGCAGCCCTACATGCTGCTAACTGCGCAGCAGTTGCAGCTGCCAATGCCATTCCCATTAGACGTACCCTCCGGTTGTGGAAAGGGGAAATGGCCGCTATCTCTAAGGAGTCCTTCGCAGGTATTCCATATCTCTGCGGGCACCTGTTTGAACAACAGGATGGCCCGTTATCCGCCGTAGGTACCGTATGCCGGTCCCTTCGTAATTCATTAGCAGTTCCTCATAGTGGAGTTTATCCTCATTTCTGGAATCCCTGTACCAGTATCAAGCGAGGAACGTTTTCTAAAGATTCTAGTCCAGCCTATCGGTGGCCCACACACAGGACGGTACAGCTCAATCCGTGCTGGATCGAAAACCACCCAACATTTATGTCTGGATAAGACTTTTCCGAATGGAATCACCACTCCACATTAACTTCAAGAATCGCGCAGTATCCGTGCGTGCATACATACAGGACGCCTACCGGCATATTCCTAGTACAATTCCTAGCCACAGGTTCCTCAGTTTGACAATCCTAAGAGAACACTACTAAAGGTGGCATGCCCGTTCAAGTTGTCTACGTCGTCATAACTGCTCACCAGAGTCGGGGAGGACGTCAGGACCACCCTTTACTCAACGGGGGTTGTTTTCTTTCTGTACCGGACCCAGGGCTTATCAGGGCACCGATCCTCACGGACTGCAGAACACAGCGTGCCCAACAAGGTAGACACTACAAGGAGTTAGGAGGCTTATCCAACCTCCACAATTCCGATATTGTTCCAACAGTTCAATATATCACATCAGTGATCAACCTTCCACAGAACAGGAATTGTGGCCTGCGGCCGAGAGTCCGCACCCCCTTCCTTCAGGTTTCCCTGTACTTAAGCCCTGCCAGGCAGGGCGTAGACAACAGGATGGCAGCAATAGAGGCAGGTTCCCTTGTTCAGTTGATCTCGACCAGCCTTCTCTCTCCACGCTTAAGTCATGGAACAAGAACCTAACTCACTGGACAGGACCTGTTTGTCGCCTGTCGTGTTTAACCAGGTGGCCTCACCACCGGTGGTTCTGCCCACTCCCTCTCTCCCGCAGGGACGTTTTTTCGTTCCAACATGGTGAAGGGTTCTGACTACTACCGTGAGTCCTCAGGATAGGGAATGGTATAACCCATCACAGGACAACAGGGCGCATGATCTCGCCCAGTTTCGAGAATGTCCAGCACTCTGCGGGAGATTCGTGAAAATTGACATAGCACGGATGGCCTTCAGATACCTGGTACATCCCTACACAGTTAACTTGGCCATGACTGGGACAGTTGTCAATCTCTGCTCTGGAAACCGCAGTCTCCGACATAATGATATTCATCAGGCACGTAGCTGGATGGAATACATGATTTCAGTGCGTTCAGGTGGTTTTTGTATCGGTCTAGGCAACTATACTCGGGATTCCTTCAGCCGTCAGCCACAAGGGACGGTTTTCTCGAGAATGGGTCTCCCACCCTCATGTTGCTTCCCGATTCTACCGGCATTAGACAATCGCGGATGTGGACCTCATGGTATCGCCCCTCAGGGCCAAGGTGCCAGTTTTTTCTTTACCCACAGTTATTTGAAGCACACGCACCAGTTCAGGACTGGATTCACTTCCGAAATCCCACTCAACGTAGCTGTGCCATGGCGGTTGTCAGGCCGTTCAACCAGACAGTACAGATCTACTGTGCCAAGACCTGGTCTATCGTCGAGTTTTTTTTTTTTTTCATCTCCGATTTGATGGCGTGGCATTTGAGACCCGGACCTTAACCCAGATGGGGTTTTCTTTGAATTTTTTACTGAGCGTGGTCAGAGTGAGGGAACCGGTCTCATCAAACATATGCCGTCGAACATGGAAGAAAGTTATTTGGGTTGCTGGGTGCATGGCTACCCATTCTCCTTGTCCCTATTCTCTATCAGGAATACTCAGGTTACCTAAATCAGGCATAGACTCAGGCCTGTCTTTAGGTTCTCTCAAGGGTCAGGTTTTTTCAGCCCTTCCACTCTCTTCCAGGAACGTTTAGCGACCATACCTCAGGACATCCGTCTATCGAGGGGTCTGCTAATTATCTTCTCCATGCAATGTACCACTGCACCCGTGGGACCTAAATCTTGTCCTCACGGCTAGACTATACAAAAAAAAACAAAAAAAAAAAACAACAACATTTCAGTTTCATGGGAGTATCTCCCTTAACAGGCTCCCACAAACAGGGGTGTTTTTTTTTTTTTTTTAGTGGCAATTACTTCCTTCCAAGAAGTAGAGGAGTTTGAAGTGCTTTCAGGTAAATCACCCTTCCTTATCTTCCATCTTTTCTTCCAATGGCAAGATACCTTTTTCGACTAAATGAAAGTAACTCTTGGCCACCACGGCGCCCGTTTCCAGGCCATCGGTTCATGAAGGCGCTGCATATGAAGGACCTCTTCAGGGCCCTATGTATATATATATATATATATATATATGTGTGTCCAACAGAGTACCCCCTTTTAGAAAGTGAGATTTTCTATTACTTCTTTCAAAGGGCAAAAAAAAAAAAAAAAAAAAAAAAAAGACATAGCCTCCAGGCTACTCTAGTTACGTAAATTCGATCAACCGTCTAAGACGCTTATCTCTGCGACAACCTGCACCTTCCTGCCGTTGTCAGGGCACATTCACTGGCGGCCGTGGGGATCTTCTGGGCCTACCGGCACCAGATGTTAGCACACTTACTATGTGCGGCAGCTAGACTGGTCTAGACCACATACGTCTAAAAGCCACTACAGAGCGCAATCAGTCTTCGGCCGATGCGGGTCTGTGCAGACGTGTCCTCCAGGCAACAGCAGATTGCCTGTAGGTACAGAGTCCTTCGCTGAACTGTTCAGCATTACTAGTTCCATAGCTTTTCCCACCCAGGGACTGCTTTGGGACGTCCCACGGTCTGTGTCCCCCAATGAGGCGAAGGAGAAAAGGAGATTTTTGTGTACTCACCGTAAAATCCTTTTCTCTTAGCCTCTAATTGGGGACACAGCACCCACCCTATTGCCCTTGTGGGCCTTTTCTACAGTTCTTACATAGCTTCTTAGCTGTTGCATGGTTACCATGTCAACACATGTTCGCCTATTATCACTTTGTTAACTGTTGAATGGTTACACTTGTGCCTGTTTGGTTACGGGCCTTGTAGTCCTGTGAGCCTGTTTGGCTACAGGCCTTGTTATACCACTGTTGATCCGTTGACTATTCACGGTTTATGCATGGCCTGCTTAGTTACAGGCCTTGTTGTACTAATATTACCTTGTTTACTCTTACCTGGTTACCCACGTGCCTGTTTAATTTCAGGCCCTGTTACACTGTTATTAACTTGGTAGCTATATCGGGTTGCCTGTGTGGTTACAGGCCCTGTTTTACTGTTATTATATGTTAACTCTCCTACTGCTTTAACACAAAACTGGAGAAGCACTTCCTGCTCTAGGGGTGTATAACTGCAGAGGAGGAGCCACTTAACTCTTTTGCAGATTCTGCCTAGTGTCGCCTCCTAGTGGACAGCAGCATAACACCCACGGTCTGTGTCCCCCAATTAGAGGCTAAGAGAAAAGGATTTTACGGTGAGTACACAAAAATCTCCTTTTCACTGTTCTAAAATATAGAGAAAGACAAAATGTTCTATTTTATAATCGGTACATTGAACTTCTGGTGAGTTTAGATTGATATAGTTTGCATTTATTTTTGAAGATACTGAAACATTTAGAAAGATCTGTATTAATCTTCATGTTTGTATGCTCTGTGAGGTAGCGCTATGGAGTGTGTTGGGGGATACTCACTTACTGTACAATTCAAGCACACATACATGGTTTCTTATGAAAAAAAGTCCATCGGTTTATTAAATGTCATAAACCCCTACTCTGCTTATGTAGCTGATAACAGAGACCGCAGTTCACACAAGGAAGGGTACATAGCTTATAGTCCATTAACTTCAGTGGATACGTCCCTAACCATGACCAAAATATACATAGCATATAGTCCTCTCACTTCAGCAGGTATGTCTGCACAGTTCAATTACTGACACAATTATCCCACTCTGGGTTTACCTGCTCTTGCAGCTTAGCAGTGTTCACACTTCGTCCTGCCAGTCTTGCTGTCCAGGAGGTTGCACTGAGCGATCACCCACTAAGTCCTTGAACTTGCTCTGTGTCAGTACCTGTCATGAGTCCAGATCCAATGGGCCTCAATTACCACCTGGACTTACAGGAGCCCTGGCAGCTCCACTCTGACTGCTTGTCTGCCAAGTGGTTCCCAGGAAGTGTGAAAGGCCTTGCTTACATCACAGCCACAGGTGGAGATGTGTGTTCAATTAGACACACAGACCTGCATGCTTTTAACCCTTTTGTGTAATGCTAAAAGTCACAGTGAAACCATTTACATTGCAACAGACCTCAGTGTGTGCGATGTATACCAACCATATACAGTATTGCCATTATACCTCACAGCTCTTAAAACCAGGGCTGTGAAGTCAGAGTCTGACTTTTTTTGGTGGAGTTGTAATTGGTAGAAAATGGACCTGCTCCGACTCCTAAAATATATCATAAATTGGGTACGGTAGTTTAATGCAGAATGTGCTGGATATTATTATTATGAAGTATTATTATGTTGTATCTTGATTCTTTTATCTTTAATGATTACATCCTTATATTACCATTGTACTGCAATAAATTTATCACTTAAACATGAGCCATTTATGAGGGAGTCCGAGTCAGGGAAATTGAGGAGTCTGAGTTGGAGGTTCGGCATACTGACTCCACAGCCCTGCTTAAAACTGTGATACCTCACAATAAATAACATTTACTGTATTGACACTTTAGGTCGGCAGCATTTTTTTGAACATCCCTTTTATTTTTCCAACATCCTTTTAATTTGTTAGGTTAATAGAAGGCTTACAGTTTTAGCAAGAAGTGTTTATATTTTCAATTAAATCTAGAAAACCCATTTTTTGGGTAACAAATCAGTTTTGATATTGCTGTGATTGACCTAGATGTTAGAAATATTTTTTCTCTGTAATATAAAAAATCACATTCATTAATTAAAATTAAGTGGAATGCAAAAATTATTATTTTCTACTAAAATGTTGATGTAGCCACAATTTTTTTAATTTTCATTAAGGGTAGTAGGAAATAAACCTACCTTACAAATTACCAAGAAAAAAACTGCACAGCACTCAAAGACAAGTGTGAACTGGTGCTAGCAAAGCTGCAGGGTTATATAATATGAAAAAGATCCTTGCAGCACACAGCTACTACCAATGATGTACATAAGCTACCAGCTATATATATATTTGAGGAAAAAGTTTAAAAACTTACGTTTTTTTCAAAAAACTCAAAAATCTCCAATTTTTTATTTAATTCTGAAGTTCTTGGTACATACATTGGCCAATGTCTGTTTGCTCATCAACTGCGACAAAGTGACTTCAGGGTCTGATGAGTCCTACGCTGATATCCCTATCCTCCTTGTCCGCTTCCCCACTACTAAGTGGGCAGACACCATCTAGACCCTCCATCACCTGTAGGTAATGAGGGTGCACATTGCAGCATGGATCCTGCAACTCCATATGATAAATAACAAGAAAAAAACTGCACAGCACTCAAAGACAAGTGTGAACTGGTGCTAGCAAAGCTGCAGGGTTATATAATATGAAAAAGATCCTTGCAGCACACAGCTACTACCATGGAGGGTGATGGAGGGTCTAGATGGTGTCTGCCCACTTAGTAGTGGGGAAGCGGACAAGGAGGATAGGGATATCAGCGTAGGACTCATCAGACCCTGAAGTCACTTTGTCGCAGTTGATGAGCAAACAGACATTGGCCAATGTGTGTACCAAGAACTTCAGAAATAAATAAAAAATTGGAGATTTTTGAGTTTTTTGAAAAAAAACGTAAGTTTTTAAACTTTTTCCTCAAATATATATAGCTAGTAGCTTATGTACATCATTGGTAGTAGCTGTGTGCTGCAAGGATCTTTTTCATATTACCTTACAAATTATATTCCAACTTCTGAATCTGACAATGCCCGATATCCGGTTGTTCACTACTGTCTGGGCACATGGCAGAGCTCAGAATGGAAGGAGCGCCAATTAGGGATTAGAAAAGGAGAATTTACTGGAATAGTTTCCAGTTCCAATGTAATGGGAGCGCTGTATGTGGTCACCTGGCCGCTCAAAGATGGCTACCACAAACAGGCTGGACACTATCTACTCCACTCTACATCCCAGGGATTGTCTTTCCCTTCACCCTCTAACCCCTATTCATGGGTCTGTACTTACACAGGGACCCCTTGGCTGGGGCTATGGAAATAGCTGCTGTTTAGTGGTGCGAGTTGGCAAGAAGAATATTTAGGTGGCCGAGTCAGGACCAGGAGGAAAGTAAAAATATAAAATCAGGAGACGCAAGATTAGTCAGTAAACAGGTCAATGTCACAACAGGAAACAACTACACAAGGACAGAGGACTGAACACGATGGTAGCAAACCTAGAGGAGAACACACTCAAATGACAAGACTGAAAGACATTACTGGTCCCAGCCAGATTATATAAAGCTTCTGTTTCTGATTTCTGATACCTCCTGTAGTGCCACCTGATGACAGAAGCAGACGTCATGGATGCTAAATGTGGTTTGAGCACAATGGAAGGCTGAGAAACTAGGAGGACATTTGGCTTTGTAAGAGCGGATTTTGCTGGATTCGGTTATGGAAGCCATGTTGTTTTTCGATATCCTTTGAGCTACTAATGTAGAAACCTTCTGATTTTTGAGAGATGATGGAACGGAGTTTTTATTGCTATCATTTTTTTAAACATAATATTTTTTTCATGGCCCCTTACAATATTTTGGAGGCAGAGTAAACAGTTGAACACCACGCTCTATTGGTTCATCCTTTGAGGTCATCTATTAATAATTCAATATTGATACATAACTTTCCATTTCAATGGGCATTTTTAAGTAGAAATGTTTAAAAATATAAATATCAAGAATATTTTCTTTATTAATAATAATTGATTTTATTTTTGGCAGATGATGGTGACAGGAGATCAGAGGGACATCTGCCATCTTCAAGTATTAAATTAGAGGAACTTGAAACCACACAGGATACAATTGAAGTGAATGCCATTACTTCAGATACACCATCAGCTCTTCACAGCAAAGATCTATCATCTAATGCTATGAAACAGGTCCTCTCTTCTGATACATTACAGACTACTACGACAAATCGTAGTCACAAAAGATGCATTAAAAAACTAACTGCTCTTAAAGCAAAGAAGTCAATTTCACACTCAGAATATAGAAATAATTTTCCCCACGACACATCTTTTGTTTCGCATCAAAAATTTCACACAGTGGAGAAGAGATTTCCTTGTTCCAAGTGTGGGAGTTACTGTAACCAAAAATGTGTTCTTGTTAGGCATGAGAGAATTCATACTGGGAAGAAGACCTATTCTTGTTCAAAATGTGGAAAATGTTTTACAAAGAAATCATATCTTGCTTTACACAAGAGAACTCACACAGGTAAAACTCCTTTTTCATGTTCAGAATGTGGTAAATGTTTTGTACAGAAATCAAATCTTGCTTTACACAAGAGAACCCACACAGGTGAAAAGCCTTTTTCATGTTCAGAATGTGGTAAATGTTTTGCAATGAAATCAAATCTTGATGGACACAAGAGAAGTCACACAGGTGAGAAACCTTATTCATGTTCAGAATGTGGGAAATGTTTTGCAATTAAATCAAATCTTGATGGACACAAGAGAATTCACACAGGGGAGAAACCTTTTTCATGTTCAGAATGTGGGAAATGTTTTGTACAGAAATCATATCTTGCTTTACACAAGAGAACTCACACAGGTAAAAAGCCTTTTTCATGTTCAGAATGTGGTAAATGTTTTACAATGAAATCTAGTCTTGATGGACACAAGAGAATTCACACAGGGGAGAAACCTTTTTCATGTTCACAATGTGGGAAATGTTTTGCAATAAAATCAAATCTTGATGGACACAAGAGAATTCACACAGGGGAGAAACCTTTTTCATGTTCACAATGTGGAAAATGTTTTGCAATGAAATCATATCTTGATGGACACAAGAGAATTCACGCAGGGGAGAAATCTTTTTCATGTTCACAATGTGGAAAATGTTTTGCACGTAAATCACATCTTTATATACACAAGAGAAGGCACACGGGGCAGCAGCTTTTTTCATTTTCAGAATGTGGGAAATGTTTTCCATTTAAATCATATCTTGTTACACACAAGAGAATTCACACAGGGGAGAAACCTTTTTCATGTTCACAATGTGGAAAATGTTTTGCACGTAAATCACATCTTTATATACACAAGAGAAGGCACACGGGGCAGCAGCTTTTTTCATGTTCAGAATGTGGGAAATGTTTTCCATTTAAATCATATCTTGTTACACACAAGAGAATTCACACAGGGGAGAAACCTTTTTCATGTTCACAATGTGGGAAATGTTTTGCAATAAAATCAAATCTTGATGGACACAAGAGAATTCACACAGGGGAGAAACCTTTTTCATGTTCACAATGTGGAAAATGTTTTGCAATGAAATCATATCTTGATGGACACAAGAGAATTCACGCAGGGGAGAAACCTTTTTCATGTTCACAATGTGGAAAATGTTTTGCACGTAAATCACATCTTTATATACACAAGAGAAGGCACACGGGGCAGCAGCTTTTTTCATGTTCAGAATGTGGGAAATGTTTTCCATTTAAATCATATCTTGTTACACACAAGATAAGTCACTCAGGAGAAAAGCCTTTTTCATGTTCACAATGTGGGAAATATTTTGCATATAGATCAAGTCTAGATAAACACAAGCAAATGCACACAAGGGAGCCTTTTTCATGTTCACAATGTGGGAAATGTTATGCGTTTAAATCAGACCTTGTTACACATCAGACAACGCACATAGGGGAGAAGCGTTTGTCATGTACAGAATGTGGCGAATATTTTGACCAGAAATGGGATCTTATCAGACACCAGAGAATACACACAGGGGCAAAGCCATATTCCTACCTAGATTTTGAAATCTGAATTATTGGAAAATCATATTTTTTGCTTAAAATAAAAAATTATTCTCAAGGAGATAAATTATCTATTTTATTGACAAATTGTAGAAAAAAAAATAACAGTGTCGCATAATTGAATGAGAAAGGGAAATTACCTTAGAACTTACTGTATTTTTTGGACTATAAAACATACTTTTAACAAAAATAATCTTGCTAGTAAGTGAATGCCTCTTACAGTCCGCAGGCAGCTTTCTGTAATGATGGACAATGCTCAGATGTTGTCCTTCCTGATCACTGAGAGATCTGCTCTCTCCTCCTGTCCTACACTGATCTATGTGATCGGTGCAGAGCAGGAGAGGAAGCTAACGGGATCTGCACAGTGACTGCACATCCTGAGTGACAGCTGAAGAACCTTCCACTCGACTAGCTCCTGGGTGTTTAAAGTCATGTAAGCAATCACAAGACCTGTAAGGACTGAAAAATGGTGTTATGTAAAAATAGTTAATTTTTATATCAATGTATATATGTATTAGTGCTTACGTGTATACACTGACGAGGAAAAGTGTAACAATGTTTTAAGTTGTTGCATTTCAGGCTCCATATCTCACCATTAGTGATGGGCGAACCCGCCAATGTTTGAGTTCAACTAACTCGTCCGAACTTTTTTTTAAAGTGAACCTGTCACCTAGTTAAATCACCAAAGGCTCTCACTAGTTGTCCCTGCACCTTCCTATTACTATTCTAACTATCCCTCTGTCTCCAAAATGTGTTTTAAAAGCTTTTTATTACTTACTGCCTCCTATGATAGTGAAGCGGGGGCTACCGCGTCATTTCCGGTACTGTATCGCCTGACATCAAGCTGCGCATTGCGCATGCTCTGTAGAGCACATTTTGTCAGCTCACCTGTGATGAGCTGCTGTAATGTGCTCCACAGAGCATGTGTGTTAAATCTCATTATATGTGCATAATTATCGTCATGTGCGAATTATTGAGAAAAGACGTAGAACCATATAAAAATATCTTGTTTCCTTTATTGGTCAAAATGAACCAATAAAAGAAGGCATCACAGTAAAGTAACCTATTCAGGTAGTTATAGAAAAATAGTCCATTTATCTTTTATAAGTCTGTGTCATACTTGCTTTCTTGAGTTTGTCAACTGGTCTTGGGGTATCCATCTCTCCAAGGCTTATGGTTCCTGCACGACCAGAGCTGATGACTTGAAGAGGCTTGAGCAGGTGTTAGATCTCTGTCTTCCAGCAGTGAGTCCGTCCCCAGCAGGGAGACCCCCAGCAGAGTGTGTGCCCCCCTTACATCTCATGTGCGTTATTCTTATAGAGTGACATTAACACTGTGTGACTATATATGGGAACCTAGACTATACGATGTGTTACTCCCTTGTGTGTTACTCCCATGTGTTACGCCACGTGTACAGTCCATGTCAGCATTATGTACGTTACAAATATCAGCAGATCAATATGCAAATAAATTAATATATTATTACTTTGATAATTATACCCAGTATTTGAAGTAAATATTAATGAAGATATTCATATTTTAACAATTCCCCCCTGAGGGATTAAAGCAATTGATTGATTGGATCCCTCATAACTGATTCATTAATATTATAATAGTAATTTAGTGTCCGTAATATCAATATAAATTCATGATAATACAATACTAATAATAATGATCATCATTATGAACATAATAATCCTTCTTCATGATATAATCAGTAATGTGATGTGATTCATGTTATGGTAAGCCATGAATTGTAAAGCCAATACTGTCGTTATACTTTCCTGTTCTAATGGAAGCACTCGGATGGATCTGTGGTCACTCGGCGTCTTCTCATCTTCATCTGATGATTCTCTCCAATATAACACAGTCTTTTTGATAATAACGCTTTTGAAAGGAGTTATTGCATATAGGTATTGCACAGTTCTTTATTATACAGTCCATATTTTTATTAGCGTTTATTTGGTAGGAAAGCAATGTCTGTGATGTGACCTGTGCAATGTTGGCTGGACTTACTCTGGTCACTTCCGGAATCCTCGCGCTGCTCTTACGCTTCTGGAGCAGGTGACGTCTTTGGTCAGCATAGCAAGAGTTAATGTTGGTAGCCGTTACCATACACAGAACAGTCCTTAATGCACAGAATAGGTCACACAAGTAGATCAGTGTAGTGAAGCTTTACACTGGATCACAACAAACCTTGGAATTGGCACAACCCTTTTGGCATCATGGGTCATCATCCTGGTCAGCACATCGAGAATGAATGAGTTCATGAACAAGTGAATGAATGTGATGATTCAGTCTTTTTATGACTTTGTGAGAACAGTCTGTTATTGAATGAAAAACTGAAACCCCTGGATTGTGGTTATCTTCTTGCAACTTTTAAAAGTCAATTGTTATAAAAATTATATAAAGTCTTTCTTTATTAAAATGGAACAGTCTTTACTATTATTCTGGAATCTTGATTGAAGTCTTCTTTCCCTATTCTAGACCAAAAGTTGGCAATTGTCCTAAGCTACGATATCATAGCGTACCATAGCAATCAATAATACCCATATCATTATTATCATCACAATATGAATAGAATTAATGTAATAATAAATTAATGTAATAATAAAATTGTATAATAATACATCACTAATCATGTGTTTCATGTAATATGACATTCTTATGTAATGGGTGCTCAACCTGTAGGTGTCAGTGTGTTTCGATATGTCAAATTTTTATTTAATTATTACCCATTTAAACATGTATATATATTTTTTCTCATTTGAACATATATATGTATATGTGTATTTTAGAATTTTTGTTATTACCCAAATTTTATATTTTAAACATACCGTATTTTTCCTTTTATAAGACGCACTTTTTTTCCTCCAAGTTTTGGAGGAAAGTGGGGGTGCGTCTTATAAAAGGAATATAACATTCTAGCATCCTCAGTTGCTGGGGAGGGGGAGACAGCAGTGAAGTGGGGTCAGAAGAGCAGGGAATGGTCCCTGCTGAAGAAGCCGGGGCGGCAGGAGCACCACGTGTCCCCGGCTCATTAACTACTTAGATATTCACTTCACTTGCTCCCAGTCTCCACCCACCTCTCTGCACTGAAGACGCGCGGAGAGGTGAGAGCACGGGGAGCAGGAGAAGCTGCTTAGCCGGCACACATGGTCTCTCCCCATCTTCTTGCAGTGGCTGGGGATATTGTGTGCTGGAGAAAGTGAGAATGCAGGTGCCGGGGGTGCAGCTGCAGCAAGTGATGGAGCACTGAGCTTTGTGCTTTGTGCTGCGATGGAGACAGGGGTAGAGCAGATCGGCACCTTATCACAGGCACCTTATCACAGATACCTTGTCACAGTGTCCTGGCCTCACTCCCTCTGCTCTCTGTAATGTGTCCTCCTGCTGAGCCCTGCCCTGTGTAGAAATCCAGGAAGGTCGGGCAGGTCTGCAGTTCAGGAGCTTCAGTCTATTAGAGCAGGGCTGGAGCCTGCATAACACCAGTGTACAGCTCCTGTATCTACATCCTGCATCTATAGGCTGGAGCATCGTATTTCAGCACAGTGTTCAGATCCCCTCCCTGGCCCTCCCTCTTTACAGTACATCACATCAGAACTTTATATGCAGACTGGCCACAAAGCAGGACACATTAAAGTGAGTGCACATGGATGTGTAACATAACCACTAATAAAGTAAAGTTAACACAACAATACTGTGCTTAACTAGAACTCCAAGCATGCTATAGGATCTACAGTACATGCTGGGAGTTATAGTTCTTAAAGGGATTGCTACTACATGAACAAATCCCTTCTCATTCACCTTGTTGGCCCTTGTAAAAGTAATAAGGACCATACAAAGGCTGTGTGCTCATGGTCGGGAGGAGCTGCATGTTGGACGCGGCTCCTCCGGACCTGAGTGAAGCCACGGGTGGCCGCAGGGATACCGCAGACGTCCTGTACTCACCATGTGCAGCGGGTGCAGGGCGGCTTCTCCCTGCAGTCACCCGATGGAAGCCGCTTCCGACTCCGCAGCATGAAATAAACATGCGGAGGGGGAACCGGCAACCCGCACCGCAGCTGTCAGATCACTGCGGGCGGGTTAAGCATAGTGAGGATGGGATTTCTACATATCCCATCCACTATGCTTGTACTGTACTACGCAGCATTTTGGACACAGCAGCAAGACGCTGCGTCCAAAACGCTGCGTATACTGATCGTGTGCACGCACCCTTCCCCCCATGCTGCAGCAGTTCCAACATTGTCAGAAGTTGCATATTCATGTCCCATTAATATGAGACTCAGCCCTCCGACAAATCAGTGCTGGCGTCTGTCTCCCCGCCATCAGACACTGGAGCAGAAGTCATTGGTGTTGCTCACATGCTGCACCTGCATCCTAAGGAAACAGACACCAGCGCTGACTGGTCGCAGGGCCTGAGTGTCATATCAAAGTCATTTTTTGCTACAAATATTTTTTTCCCTATTTTCCACCTCTAAAATCTGAGTGCGTCTTATAATCCGGAGCGTCTTATAAAGCGAAAAATACGGTATATATATATATATATATATATATATATTTGTTTCTCTGTTTGAATATATATTCTATATATAGTAAACTAACAATACCAATAATGTATGACCATAAATTAAAATAAATTAATAGATTAAGCCATTAAATGAAATAGTTTTCCATAATGAAATGAAACTTTCCCTTTTTGTATGTATGAGTAACCTTCTCATCTCAAATAATATCATATTGTTATAATAGACATTACTCTCTTAAAATGTTCATATGTTCTTCTTAATTAAAAAATAAAATTAAATTTTGATTTAAATGTCAAAACTTAATACAAATCTAATTAAAAATTCATAATAAAAATATTCATAATGACAAAAATGGAAGTTTTCATAATAAAAATCAAAATAAGTAAAAATGTAAAATTGAAAGAATATTCATATTAAAAATAGAAATATTCAAAAACTAATAAAAATGAAAAATAAAACAACAATCAAAATGATAACATGAAAAATTAAAATAGCAATTAATTAAGATTGATAAAGAAGAATAAAAAAAAATGAACATAAAATAAGGCCTTTGCATGATTGACAGATTTATAATATTGATAATGTATGGCCTTAATATTCTCATACTTTGTTTGATCATCTATCTGTCACAATATTGAATTACCAAAATTATTTAATTATGTCTCTAGTACCTTTTTACTAAGTATATATAAGATATTGTTATCTCTAATATCATGACCTTGTACCTTATTGATATTCCTGTTTTATCAAACTGGAAAATATATTGAATGTGTATTACTCAGATGTAATAATGTAATCCTTTATAAACATCTATTTTCCTTTCATATCCTGAGATATGACTTAAAGAAAACATTCTTATATAACACCAAATTAAAGATAATTATTTGTTAAACATTTGGATACATTTCCAGTATCAGCCTTATATCATGTATTTGTGTGAAAATAAAATATTCCCTACTTGTGTTAAATTTAAAACTATAATTTAAAAAAGGAAATGTTTATCTATGACCGGATCCATTATCTATAAAAAAATATAAAGTCTTATAAATTTAAGAAATATCAAATAATTATTCTAATAATGTGAATGAATTATCTTGATGTGTTTGCTTAATTATTTCAAATATGATTGCCACTTTACACGTTCCAACGTCGGTCCGATATTGGATCCGACGGCGTGGGAGCGCGCTTTTTCTGGCCAGATTTCAAAGATCGCATCAGAGATTTACACAGCGCGATATCGGCATACAACGTCTCACAGATGTCTACTCCCCCCTTGTACGGCTGACCCAGGAACGACCATTTAACATGGGAGAGAATAGGGGATGTTGTACTGCACATCGTAGTTGGGCGTTTACACAGCACGATCCTGCTCCAACCTCCATCCAATATCGGGCCGTTTGAGAGCAGGCTCATTCGATCCCCGATATCGTTTGGGCGTTGTCCGTGCATCGTATTGGACGTTTAAACCATACAACGCACGAATGATATCTGGGCCAACGCACGAACCACGTGACTTCTGGTCGGAGTTGGATGCCGATATCGGGACGTGTAAACCCACCATGAAGATTTATCTAGTGTAAAGGCCGCTTTTCAGTTCTTTCTCCTAAAAACCAACTTATTGATTGATGTCATTTCCACCTGCACTCAGTTCCCTGCTTCATCTGCGCTCATCAATCACTCGAGGCCTCTGTCATTCACACACATTCTAGCTGTGATAAGACTGGACGGCTTACATACAGTCGTGTATTCCTAACAAGGACACTTCTCACTAAACATTACATATAACAAAGACTTTGATACAAGTCATGACTACAAACCTATTTTTTTTCTCTCACAGAGAGCGATCAACTATTTCTTGATGTCTCATAAAGCAAATTATTACTTTATATTCCCAGTTTAAAACATAATTTTAACAAACCATATACCGGTATATAGACACACACAAATATATGTCATCTACGACACAAGGTCATAATTTTACCCTAAAGAATTGTGGAGATGATCTTGTGTGCGTCAGCTTCGTCTGATCGGACGTAGCAGCTGTCAATGTCACATTGACAAAAGATTGCATGGAAGAGGTTAATTTCATAGCACACAGCACACACTATTAGTTAAATGCAGTACACAAAACCTAAATATTAATAGTTGAAATATACTTATCCTTTCCCATGTAAAAAGAAAAATATTAATTTTTTATAAGGAGGGGATACATGTTCCACCATCTTGACTTGAACTTCTTGAAAAATATAAAAATAATATTAATAACAAATAACACCATTTTTATATAATCATATATATATATTGATTATAATAAACTTTTAATTATTATTTTCCATGAAACAGAGGAAATATATATATATATATATATATATATATATATATATATATATATATATATATATATATATATATATATACATATATCCACATGAAAGTTTGACATTTTCTGTCCTAATTTTAGCACTCCTGAACTTTATTTTTACTTTAACCAGAGGGAAACATATTCATATACATATATGTATATACCGTACATCTATTATATAATTGCGAATGGCTTTTTTGCCCCCGGCGTGGTCATGTGGATACGTGCGAAGCATTGGCCGAAAAGCGGCCATTGCGAGTTGCCGTGGTCATGTGGATACGTGCGAAGCATTGGCCGCGCAGCGGCCATTGCGAGCAGTTCTAAGGCGACTCGCAATGCCCGCGGAGCGGGCATTGCGAGTCAGAGACTCCACGTTCTAGAATCCCGATGCATGTGCATCGGGCCCCCAGCTAGTATCTAATATAATAATTGCCTAAGTCAGCTTCCGTCCGTTTCTGCTCGAAATGACATCAGATCCGGACCGGACTGAAGCTGGCTTAGGCAAGTATACACACACACATAACACACACACACAACACACACACACCTGTACTTGCCACCGGCATCTTCCCCACCGCCCCCAGGATGACTGGATCCAAGATGGCGTCCGGGAAGTCTCACAAGACTTCCCGGACGCCATATTGGATCCAGTCGTCCAGGGGCGGCGACATATCAACTGAGGGCGGCGGGGAAGACGCAGGGCTGGTGGTAAGTATAGCGGAGTGTGTGTGTGTGTATGTGTGTATATGTGTGTTTGTGTGTGCTGACCACTCTGCCCACGGCGCTGCGCTCGCCACTGCCCACGGCCCTGCGCTCGCCACTCTGCCCACGGCGCTCGCCACTCTGCCCACGGCCCTGCGCTCGCCACTCTGCCCATGGCGCTGCACTCGCCACTCTGCCCACGGCGCTGCGCTCGCCACTCTGCCCACGGCGCTGCGCTCGCCACTGCCCACGGCGCTGCACTCACCACTCTGCCCACGGCACTGCGCTGACCACTCTGCCCACGGCGCCGCTCGCTCCGCCCATCACACCTCTCCTCTGCCCGCTCCTTCCCCATCCTCTCCTTCATCTCCCCGCTCCCCCCCCCTGCTTCCCCCCCTGGTGCGGTCCCCTGGTGCTCTCCCCCTTGCGGTCCCCCGTGCTTTCCCCCATGCTCTTCCCCGTGCTCTCCCCCGTACGCTGCCGTGCAGTCCCCGTCATCTCCCCTGTACGGTTCCGTCCGGTTCCCCGTCTGCTCCCCCGTGCGGTCCCCCTCATCTCCCCTGTACTGTTCCGTTGGGTTCCCCGTGCTCTACCCTGTGCCGGTGCTCCACTCTCCCCCTGCTGTGCTCCGGACTGCAGGGGTTAAAAATAAGAAACATCTTATATTCTCACCTGTCCAGGCTCCACCGGCGATCCAGCTACCGTATATCTTCAGATGCTGTGTACAGGACCTCGCGTCGTCTCACAGTCACATAACCGCTCACGTGACTGTGACATCACGCGAGGTGCTGTACACAGCATCTGAAGATATAGCTGGATCGCCGGTGGAGCCTGGACCGGTGAGAATATAAGATGTTTCTTATTTTTAACCCCTGCAGTCTGGAGCACAGGAGGGGGAGAGGGGAGCATCGGGGACCGCAAGGGCATCGGGATGGGGGAGAGCATGGGAACCCGACGGAATGGTACAGGGGAGATGAGGGGGACCGCACGGAGGAGAGCACAGAGGCCTGCACGGGGGACCTTACGGGCAAGAGCATGGGGGCCAAATTTACCACTGTCACCGGTGTGTATTGTTCCTGCAGCACTGTCACCTCTGTGTATTGTACCAGCAGCACTGTCACCTGTGTATATTCTACCAGCAGCAGCAGTGTCACCTGTGTGTATTGTACCAGCAGCACTGTCACCTCTGTGTATTGTACCAGCAGCACTGTCACCTCTGTGTATTGTACCAGCAGCACTGTCACCTCTGTGTATTGTACCAGCAGCACTGTCACCTCTGTGTATTGTACCAGCAGCACTGTCACCTGTGTGTATTGTACCAGCAGCACTGTCACCTGTGTGTATTGTACCAGCAGCACTGTCACCTCTGTGTATTGTACCAGCAGCACTGTCACCTCTGTGTTTTTTACCAGCAGCAGCAGCAGCCCTGTCACCTCTGTGTATTGTACCAGCAGCACGCTGTATACTCTGCTAAGCACTCTATTCTGGCGAAGAGGGGGCCAGGGAACAACGGCCAGCTGTGGCCTCGAGTCACCCGGCCCCTCTTTCCACATCCCACTGCGTTCTCTGGCCCCCTCCTGCCCGCACCTGCTTGCTCTTCCCCGGCCCCCTCCTGTCCCCAACCGCCTGCTCTTCCCCAGCTAGCTCCTGCCCGCACCCGGCTGCTCTTCGCCGCCTTCATCTTGCCCGCTCTCCCCCAGCCCCCTCCTGACCGCACCCGCCCTCTGTCCCCTACGGCAAGCAATCTGCTATATTGGCCCAGAACTTAAGCCCAGCTTCCCTTTGCATTATTCTTAAATCTCCATTAATCAACTACATACATAGTCTGCTTTAGATGCATAGATGCTTTAACATCGGGCACACATCTAATGTATATATATATATATATATATATATATATATATATATATATATATATAAAATTTAACTAAATTTTAAACCATAAGGGTACCTTTACACGCCGCTACAGCATGGTGGAAACAACCGGGTTGATGAGAGAAATGTATCTTGCACCGCCAAATCAACCCGAGGTAGCGGCGTGTGAAGGCGGTTGTTTCCACCCATCACTTGCGGCACGTGTTTCAGAGCCGTGCTCTAAAACAGGTTGATTTCAACCCGGTTGTAACAGCGTGTAAATACGGTAGGGTAAGGTTTATTCGTCACCTAGATAACTCCCGGGGCGTGACACAGCGCCCCTTCAGCGATCATTGGAGGAAGCTCCTGCGTTACGATTGGTTGTCGCTGCATAGGGCGGCATATTTAAGGAGCTGACCAGTCACACTACACAATTGCTCGAGCGTCATGTATTAGTCAGCCTCCTGCGCTGCCTGGCCAATCATGATGCTATTGCTTTGTCCTATCAGCGTACGAAATTCTCGTAATCCACAATTGTGGCACGCCTATGTGTTGTCCCTGCTGCCTTTGTTCCGCCCATATTACCTTGTTGTAGCGGTGTGTAAATAGGGTAAGGTGCTCTGCAGAAGGTAACTTGAGGCACCCGGCGGTGCATCCAGAGATAGATTCAACCTTCTGTAGAGCACCTTGTAGTGACGTGTAAAGGCGATGCGGGTACCGTTTGTAACCGTTACTGCACAGTATGGGGGGGCGAGTTATGCAGCGGGGGGGCTCTGCACAGTATGGGGGGGCGAGTAATGCAGTGGGGGGGCTCTGCACAGTATGGGGGGTGAGTAATGCAGTGGGGGGGCTCTGCACATTATGGGGGGTGAGTAATGCAGCGGGGGGGCTCTGCACAGTATGGGGGGCAAGTAATGCAGCGGGGGGGGGCTCTGCACAGTGTGGGGGGCTCTGCACAGTATGGGTGGCGAGTACTGGGGGCCTGCTGTATACTACTGGGGGCCTGCTGTATACTACTGGGGGCCTGCTGTATACTACTTGGGGCCTGCTGTATACTACTGGAGGCCTGCGGTATACTACTTGGGGCCTGCTGTATACTACTGGGGGCCTGCTGTATACTACTGGATGCCTGCTGTATACTACTTGGGACCTGCTGTATACTACTGGGGGCCTGCTGTATACTACTGGAGGCCTGCTGTATACTACTTGGGGCCTGCTGTATACTACTGGAGGCCTGCTGTATACTACTTGGGGCCTGCTGTATACTACTGGGGGCCTGCTGTATACTACTGGGGGCCTGCTGTATACTACTGGGGGCCTGCTGTATACTACTTGGGGCCTGCTGTATACTACTGGGGGCCTGCTGTATACTACTGGGGGCCTGCTGTATACTACTTGGGGCCTGCTGTATACTACTTGGGGCCTGCTGTATACTACTGGGGGCCTGCTGTATACCATACTGCTGGGGCCTGTATACCTGTCCTGGTGGCTGTATACCATATTACTGGGGCCTGTATACCACTGGGAGGGCCTGTATACCACACTGCTGGGGGCTGTATACCTGTGCTGGGGTCCACCCTCGGCTTATACGCGAGTCAATAAGTTTTCCCAGTTTTTGGGGGCAAAAGTAGGGGGGTCGGCTTATACACGGGTCGGCTTATACACGAGTATATACGGTAATTAACTCCTGTGAAGAATGATTTAACTACATTCGGATCAAATTATAATAAATGTAAGAAATGTGAATTTTCCTACGTATTTCATACATTTTGTCATGAAATCCATTTGGTTTGGACAGATTTGAAAAAGAAGAAGAAGCAATTTTGTTGTAGCCTTCTGATTTGTTTGATTTTACATAATATTTCCTGTCCTGACATTTCCTGCCAGCATCCAACAATTTTGTACATTCAGATAGATTTGATCTCTGTGAAGCTATAGCACATAATCTAGGGGGTAAAAATTTAAATTTACCTATAAAGGTTTGAATGATATTTTTCTGGTTACCATTCCCGACAACAGCATGATAAACTCGTTTATAAATTGACAAAAATGAAAAAATACATTCCTTTTGTCAAATTTTTAATGATGTTGTCAATATGTTCAAATCTGGACTTTCCTTTGTTTTGCAAAAGATAAGATCTCTTAATCTACAAACATGATTGAGAAACATGAGATGAATTCCTTAATTCTAGTCTTCTTAGATATAAATCAGGTAACCACATTTTGAACAATTGATTTTTCTCATCATTAGAAAGATCATATTTCTCAGCAAAACATTCAAAAACCTCTGAATTCCTGGCCATGTGTAAAAAGGATCATATCTGGGAATCATTTTACTTAATTTCAACAGATCTTTCTGATCTTAATCTGAAGAATCTTCTCTATTTTTGGTGACTGACCTTCACCACTCCCCTGATCTACGTCTCCTTCTATCTCATTTTCTTCTCCTCCTCCTTTGACTCCTCCAACTTCATTTTCTATGTCAGTTAAGATGACTCCTCCCACTTCTCTGACTACCTCATTTCCTGTATCATCTTGAAGGTCATCCTGATGGAGCACATGGTCATTATCCACATGTCGTCCGCCATCTTGGGGAATGACCTCTGTAGTGACATTGTCACTCCTAATATCATTTGACACAGTTTCTGCACAAATATCCTGCGACTTCATTGTAACAAATCTGTGAAAGACGTTAACCATATTGAATAAATTACGTAATTTCTCTTTTTCCTTACTCAAAGACATTAATCGTGAATCTAATATTACATTTGCAGAATGGCATTCTGCAAACATACTTAACCATAAGTTTCCCAAATCAAGACTATCTGAAGACTTGAATTCTAATTTACTCTGTTTCGCATAAGAAATTATTAGATCCATTGTCTTACCTTAAAATTGGTCCTGCTTGTCGCTTCTCTGGGACTCTGGCAGGCACGTACTTAGCTCTGGCACTTGTATTCGTCTCTTCCTCACTCTCTAAAACACCGCACTTTAACACATATAATCTTCACTGTAGTTCTTTCTTCTTCTGTAGTTTTATGACCGTCTTGGAGTTTATCAGATTCCTTGTACAAGAGATAGGAATATGACAAAAAATTGCAAAAACTTCAAAAATAGTCATTAAAAAACCCAGAGGAATGTAGATGGCTCACCAGTGTTAAATCTTATTATATGTGCATAATTATCGTCATGTGCGAATTATTGAGAAAAGACGTAGAAGCATATAAAAGTATCTTGTTTCCTTTATTGGTCAAAGTGAACCAATAATAAAAGGCATCACAGTAAAGTAACCTACTCAGGTAGTTATAGAATAATAGTCCATTTATCCTTTGTAAGTCTGTGTCATACTTGCTTCCTTGAGTTTGTCAACTGGTCTTGGGGTATCCATCTCTCCAAGGCATATGGTTCCTGCACGACCAGAGCTGATGACTTGAAGAGGCTTGAGCAGGTGTTAGATCTCTGTCTTCCAGCAGTGAGTCCGTCCCCAGCAGGGAGACCCCCAGCAGAGCGTGTGCCCCCCTTACATCTCATGTGCGTTATTCTTATAGAGTGACATTAACACATGTGTGACTATATATGGGAATCTAGACTATACGATGTGTTACTCCCTTACAGATAAATATACAGTATGTATAGCCACGCGTACAGTCCATGTCAGCAATATGTACGTTACAAATATCAGCAGATCAATATACGAATAAATTAATATATTATTACTTTGATGATTATACCCAGTATTTGAAGTAAATATTAATGAAGATATTCATGTTTTAACAATGCGCAATGTGCAGTTTGATGTCAGGCGATACACCTTCTAGGTGTATCGACTGCTCAGTACCAGAAATGACGCATTCAGCATCATACACGGAACTGCACAGAGGGTTCCGAAGCACGACTGGGGACGCGCATTGAAATTACAATATCACACCCATCTAGGCGTGATAAAGACTCTTGGAGGCGGTGAAAAGGAGCTAAAGAGGATGCCCAGGGGAACTAATAACGGTAGCCCTTGCTTCATTATCATAGGAGGCAATAAGTAATAAAAAGCCTTTAAAACACATTCACACCACACCTTTAGGAGAGAGAGAGAGGGATTGTTAGAATAGTAATAGGAAAGTGCAGGGACAGGTAGTGATGGCCTGGGGTGATTTAACTAGGTGACCAGTTCACTCTAAGGTTCGGGGTTGAAAGTGGCTCGAACTTGAGTCCGAACCTCGAACTCAGAATGTAAAGTTATGGGATGGAGCTAGAAGGCTGTAAAAAAAAAAAAAGAAGATGGTTATTAAACAGCATTATATTTATCGGCGTCCACCCACTTGTACTTCCCATTTTTAATTAACAAAAATCCCTTCCCTCCGACAAAATCCACAGGTAACATCTTCAGCTCACTACTCACCATTCACTACAGCTTCAAACAAGAGACTACCATAATTTTATAGACAATCAACTTGGCTACCTCTGACATGAATTTGACTTGAAACTATTTAACATATGATTAGTTATGGAGATTCTTGTCATGTCACTGCATTGTTACCATTTTGCTCCTAAAAATCAACATTTAAATATTTTATTAATTTGTTGGTATTTTGTAAATCCACCTTTGATGTTCAACACTGCCTGAATCCTTCTCGGCATTTTCTCAATCAGATTCAAGCATATTTTGACTGAAATCTGAACCCAGGTCTCTTCTACATGTTTCCAAGGTTGGTGCATACTGGTCGATTCACTTGGGTATACATACAATTTTTTTTTCAATTCTACACACAAGTGTTCAATTAGGTTGAGTCCTTGGGACTGTGGAAGCCAATCCAGCATCTCTGTTTTCACTGTCATTGAAACATTTCTTTGACGATCTCGAAGTATACCTCGGGTTGTTGTCCTTCTAGAACACTATGTCGTCCTTTTCGTTGTACTCGAGTGTGTGAAGTAAATTGTTTGTAGAATACTCACGTGTAGCTCAGCATTGACACCACCATCGATCCTGGTCAAGTAAAGGCTGAGTTCCACGCTTCAATGTGTCGGCGAACCGATCAACGATCCGACTACGCTGGAACGACGCTCAATGATCGCTGGTGAGGTGTCACACGTACTGATATCGAGAACGATTAAGCAACGATTCCACGACAAGTGAACGATACTTGCAGTCATCCTTCAGTTCTGAATAGGCAAAGTCGTAAACGACATCGTTATCAAGGTGCCACACACACCGATGCTGCAGGTTGGACAGACGATCAATGACTGATTTATGGTCCGGTTCATAAACCTGCGATCAACAATCAGCTGACTTATCGCTGTTGTATCGACGTGGCACATGTAACGACGTCGTTTGAACGTCTCAAAACCCGTGACGTTTCAACGATATCGTTAACGATATTGTAGTGTGTAACGGGGCCTTTAGTACTGTGAAACAACCCCATATCATCAGGCTTCCCCTACCAAACGTGTCAGTTTTTCACATTTTTTGATCCTTTAGCTCCCTTTCCATTGTTGCTTCCAGACCAATTTGTACCCATCAGAGTCTAGTCTATTGACTTTCATCTTATTGCTCCAAATCACCTGTTTCCACTCTTCTACTGTTAACATTTTTTACTTTTTTTGCAAACCCAAGCCAATGTTTATTATGATGATACTGAAGATGAGCTATTTTAACCTTCTTTTAGGTTCCAGACCTTTCCACCACAAGGAGCAAAACAATAACAATGCAGTGACATGACAAGAATCATATGCTAAATAGTTGCAAGTCAAATTTATGAATGTGATAGCCAAGATGATTTTTATAAAATGATGGTAGAATAAAGTTCTAAGCTTTACGTCTGGAAGTCAAAAGTTCAAAACCTTGTTACCCTTTTGCTCAGCATTATTGATATATGCAGCAGAGCTATATGTGAATATATATGTACATATGTAGAAGAGCTGAGTGTGTGTGTACTGTCCATGCAGCAGTGTTTTGTGTATATATAGTATGTGTACTCCAGAGTGGTCATTAATGTCTGTCCTGTTAAAGGGGTTGTCCGGGCTTATGTTTTATTTCATATTTATATCTAGGCTGCAAAATATTGACAATCTGCAATATACATGTTGTCAACATTTTGCAGGGTTTCCTAGATATAAACACATTCACTGCTGGCAGAGAATGTCCAGGGGGTGTGATTGTGCATGCTGGTCGTTTACACCTACTCTAGCACAATCACGCCCCCTCCCCTATTCCTAGTATGGCCAGCCACCCCCAGGCCATACATGCCCGCCCCCTGCCCACTAAACACTATGGAATGCCACCACCCCCAGGGCTCCTACTGGCCGCCCCAGCCCCTGACATCACCACCCACCCTCTGCAAAACAGCGGTCCCCAGTGCACTGATACAAGGTGCCGAAACCGCTGCTGTGAAAGCGATTCCGGCACACTGTGTCAGTGCAGCAGGGGACCCGCTGCATATGTGTGCCGCTCACCCTCCATGTCCTGTGCAGCCGGTGGTCCTCCGCCCTGGTCCCGGTCATGTGCAGCCGGGGTCCACACTCTGCAGCCGTATCTGTGCTGTGTGGAGCGGTGCCCGTCGCCTGCTTTCTCCAGACCTCCAGTACCATAGAGCTGGTGGAGCGGTCCTCTCTATACTAAATTTCTAAATTTCTTGATGACACTGCGCACGGTAGACACAGGAACATTCAGGTCTTTGGAGATGGACTTGTAGCCTTGAGATTGCTCATGCTTCCTCACAATTTGGTTTCTCAAGTCCTCAGACAGTTCTTTGGTCTTCTTTTTTTTCTCCATGCTCAATGTGGTACACACAAGGACACAGGACAGAGGTTGAGTCAACTTTAATCCATGTCAACTGGCTGCAAGTGTGATTTAGTTATTGCCAACACCTGTTAGGTGCCACAGGTAAGTTACAGGTGCTGTTAATTGCACAAATTATAGAAGCATCACATGATTTTTCTAACAGTGCCAATACTTTTGTCCACCCCCTTTTTTATGTTTGATGTGGAATTATATCCAATTTGGCTTTAGGACAATTCTTTTTGTGTTTTTTTCATTGAAGACAAATTAAATGAAGATAATAATACCAAAGAATTTGTGATTGCAATCATTTTCAGGAAGAAACTGAGTATTATCTGACAGAATTGCAGGGGTGTCAATACTTTTGGCTACAACTGTATATATATATGACTACTCAAACCTATCGTTACACCAATTGTTTATTTGCGTGCACACGCGGGTAGCTAAACGCCTAGAGGAAAAGGATTGCGACTTCAATGAGTCTCCTTGTTTAAATGTGTTTAATGATAGTGTAAAGGTGGGTTTACACGCTAGGATATCCTGAATGATATCCTTGAATCGTCACAGATTTGTGATTGTTGAAAAGATATCGTTCGGGCGTTGTTGGGTGTAAACGAACAATATAGGATGAAAAGATCGTTGGATCGTTCATCCTAGATTTGAGATCCTGACCTCAAATCTATTGTTCGTCGTCCACTTAACGCTGCTTCAGGAAGCCGCATCGTTCAGTGTGACAGCTGAAAGATATCGTTCAAAAAGCTCCTATTCCTGCCACTTTATTACATCGCTCACTCCTTCCTCTCCTATTTAACAGTTGCGCTGCCGCATAGGATATCGTAAACAATATCCTTGTGTGTGACAGCGCACTAACGATGTCAGAACGATCACGGTCACGTGATCATTCCAAGGATATTGTTTACGATATCCTACCGTGTATACCCACCATAAAGAATAAACAAGTCAATGAGTCTACTGATCAGAGCACGGATCAGCAAATATGGCGCCTCTCCCATAACCAACGCCAGCCAATCGGAACGTACTACTGACCACCAATCAGCGCACATGGGGTGCGGAAAACACAACGCCAAGGCACGCCTATAGGATTGGTTTCACAATCCCAGAATTCGCAAATGTGATCGTTATCGCGTTGTCACACACAACGATGCAGCAGGTTGGCTGAACGACGATCGAATGATTTGACAACATGTTCTCAAATCGGCGATCAAAAGATTTATCGTAGTCGTATCTTGGTGTCACACACAACGACGTACTGTCGTTTGAACGACTCCAAATGCCTTAACGCTGCACCTACCTTTTTACCTTGTGCATTCAGATTTTGCAGATTTTCTACGTCCAAATCTGAAAAATTAACCCCACATGGTACCTAATTCCCATCTACATTTTCTGGTCCAGAACCTCAGGCTATGAAAGAGTATATAGCAGATAGTCTGCAAAAGTTTTTTTTGTGACCGTCCACCTCACCTGTAGGCGCCGGGTTCTCTTTTGCTGCTAAAAGAAAGATGGTGGTCTCAGACATTATATTTACTATTCTGAACTTATCACAATTACTGTAATGAATCAGTATCCTCTCCCACTCACCCCTGATTGAATTTTGTTAATGACGTATTCCGAAATATCAGTGGTTAATTTGTGGTTGTCTATCTGGATGACATCTTGATTTTCTCTTCTGATGTTAAGTCACATGCCCAACATGTGCGTACTGTACTCCAGAGAATCAGACATACGGTAATTCCTTATTTGCTAAACTTGAAATATGTGCCTTTTATGTTGAAGAAGTAATTTTCTGGGGTACTTTTTGGCTGTGGAAGGCTTTCACATGGATCCCTCTGAGGTTCAGCCCATGAAGGAGTGCACATGCGGCTCTGCTCCGTACACCTCGTACACACGCGGCTCCGCTCAGTACACCTCGTACACACGCGGCTCCGCTCAGTACACCTCGTACACACGCGGCTCCGCTCAGTACACCTCGTACACACGCGGCTCCGCTCAGTACACCTCGTACACACGTGGCTCTGCTCCGTACACCTCGTACACACGCGGCTCTGCTCCGTACACCTCGTACACACGCGGCTCTGCTCCGTACACCTCGTACACACGCGGTGACTCACCGCGGCCGGCTGACTCCGGTTTAGACAGGCGATTCTTCTTCCCTCCTTGTCACGGGTGGACCGCGCCTGCCGGTAGTGGGGCCCGGTGTAGTGCAGATCAAAAGTGAAGACGTCTTGGTGGAACAGATTAAAAGGGGTTTAATTTGTTTTATTCGTGACGCCACCTATGAGTAGATTCGGTAAGGGCTACCGACGCTGCGGAACCCCCGGGGGATGGACAGCAGCAAGATGTTACGTTCCCCACAGGCTGAGCGGTGATCCCCGGGGGCTGGAGCTGCTCAAGATGTTGTGCGGCAGCTGCGGTTACCTTATTGTGCGGACGGATAGTTCATAAGGAAGCACGGACACAGATAGTCTCTGCAACGGGTCTTTACTGTAACCAGCAGGCAGTACATGGTATACAGTGGTTGAGTAGTAGACCGGGTGGACTCAACAGTGATAGTGTCCCTTAGAGATCCGCAGTGTTCCTCCATTCTACCTACTTAGTTCCTTTTGCCAGCGTCGCCCAGGAATACCAGGTCGGGTACGGGGAGGCTGCTTCAATGCCCTATCCATGATGTACGTCCTGGATGCTTTGGGGAGCCTTGGATCCCTCAGTGGGTACACCGCTGGTTAGACGACTGGAAACTGACTGGTGGTGGGGTGCTCCTGTAAAGCTGATCCTCCACTCTTCTGGTTCGCGTGGCAGAGGTGAACTGCTGCCAGCTTCGGTACCAGTGAACCGGCTGTGAGTTGTGGGCACGGGAGTCTTTTGGGAACCCGTGTAGATATGCCCAATCCCGGTGGTTAAGGCCTCAGGTGCTGACACCCGACCGGTGACGGCCCAGGGGCCCGCA
Source organism: Allobates femoralis (assembly GCA_033576535.1). Taxonomy (NCBI): domain Eukaryota; kingdom Metazoa; phylum Chordata; class Amphibia; order Anura; family Aromobatidae; genus Allobates; species Allobates femoralis. Next base: position 472,783,420 of record JARQOC010000006.1, on the reverse strand, counting down.
CGGGGTGCGGAGCCCCCGCTCCTCTCCAAGTTTTGTGTTCTAGGCTTTGCTCTAGGTTCCACTGTCTAGATTGTTGTGTGTTCTACTCCACTACCCTAACACTCCACCCACCAGGACCTATGATTGGTCCCCTGTTCTAGGTGTTGCATGTTAGGTTGGATCTCCAAGTTAACTATTTCATTGCTGAGTCAGAGGATATTGCGGCTGCATTTGTGGCTGCAATACCCTCCTGTGACGCACTCGTTGCGGGGCGCCACACTCCCCCTTGGTTGAATACGCTTGTCCCCAAGCGTCACACTACTCACATTACAGAGGTTTTTATATTTTATAACAGGTAATACACTTTTATTAATGACAAGTCATATATGCATAAAAGTGAAAAGGTAATAAACAGGTTAACACATTACGCGGACCCGGCGGGCGGTCGGCTGTCCTTAGAATAAAAGTTCAGGCTGTAGCCGCCAAGTCGCGGTGTTACAGTGCAAACGGGAAGAAGTCTTTTTAATAGCAAAGTTCAAACAACAACTCAAGTCACTGATGAATAGCAGTGTTCCGGACTCGTATAGCGAACCACCCATCACGGCATATATGGCGCTCATAGGTTACTATGTCCCCTCTATACAAGTCTCGAATTGGATGACCTCGCGGTAGGTGCGATTCCACATCACGGCGCCCCACAAACACTTCGGTACTCACACCCTCCTCCCTTACGAATCCCCACCCGGTGGACAAGTTAAATGTGCTTACCCACCCGGTCTTTCGGAATTGTTCAGGCAATGGATATTGATGGCGGGCCTCGGCGCGAGCCTGCATGTTGTCTTGCAGTCGGGTGTGCCACTCGTCTCTCCGGATACGACGTACCTCTTCGTCGGAGTGTTGCGGCGTGTGGATAAAGTCACTACGGCGTGCTGGTTGTTGAACCGCTCGAGATTGGTGGGCAGTCTGGAGTGGAGCCCGGTTCAACGGAACCGGAGAAGATACTGTTGCGGCGGCACCCGACCAGTGCACCCGAGCTGATCGCCCGGCAGAAGGGTTCCTTGTGTCTCCCCAGGCGAACCCGGTGTAGAGATCCTCAGGTGAACTGTAGGTCTCCTCGTCATCCTCCTCGACCTCCTCGATGACTACGTTGGGCTGCTCGGCTGGCGAAGACGATGGGATGGAATCCTCTGGATCGGTGGGTGGCTGTGCTGCAAAGTTCTCGTCTGGGTCGTTGTGCAGGACTTCCAGGCTGCCTGCCTCTTCTTCTGTAGCAGCGGGAAGTGGTGTTTCAATCCCGGTCACCAGGTAGGCCTCTGTAATAGCAGAGGAGGCCTCCGGTTCAGGGGAGAAACAGGCGACAGTCTCGGTATTGTGGAAACTAGTCGCGGGTTCCGCAGGTGGAACCAGGTAGATGTCAGCTTCTTCGTGGGAGCATATTGGAAGCTCCGGCTCTGGAACGGGGTCGGCTGCGGTTTCGTCCGCTGGAACGGGTCGAGGGGTAACTCTCACTGGGATGACACAGTCTATGGGCTCCGGTGACGAAGCAGGACAGGTGGTGGGCGACGGTGAGGTAGTGGAAAAGCTGGCGACGTCGTCTGGGCTCGGAGAAGCTGTACCCGGTCGGCTCTGCTGCATCGCATGATGGAGTCTTCTGCCTAGGGTCGCGCTCCAGCTGCGAATCGTCCACTCCACTGTCTCAAGTAGTCGCACCCGGAGGTCTTGTAGAGCCTCTAGCCAGAAGTCGGGGCTGCCGTCTATGGTAAGGGCAGGACCCGGACCCGGTTGGCCTATGGCTGCTCTGGCCTCCGCCTCGACCTCCCGCATTAGGTCTTGGAGTCTCGTGCTGGCCATTCTCTTCTTGGAGGGAAACCACACCCGTTCAACCGGTAAAACGTTCTGGTAGAGCTGGTGAAGAAGTCTGTCTGACTCTGTGACACTCCCATTTCCTCTGGGCTTTTGTAGTCCAATGGTGGGAAAAGTCTTTGGGGTCCGCCCCCATGGTTGATTCGAGCAATCAGGGTGGACAAAGATTTTGGCGCCTTTTGTCTTTAGCCCTCCCACGATGAGGGGGGGGTTGACTCACTCCTGGGCTTGCACGTGGCGGCTTCTTGTGGCGGGAACGCCATCTTGACCCAATGGTGAAAAGGCGGGAAAGTTCTTTTAGGGACGACCAAAGTCCAGTGTAGACAATAAAGTCCAGTTTAAGCACAATATACCCGTTGAGTAACGGGCCTGCTCGTATCCTGTTCGTGACGCCATTTTCTGACTCACCGCGGCCGGCTGACTCCGGTTTAGACAGGCGATTCTTCTTCCCTCCTTGTCACGGGTGGACCGCGCCTGCCGGTAGTGGGGCCCGGTGTAGTGCAGATCAAAAGTGAAGACGTCTTGGTGGAACAGATTAAAAGGGGTTTAATTTGTTTTATTCGTGACGCCACCTATGAGTAGATTCGGTAAGGGCTACCGACGCTGCGGAACCCCCGGGGGATGGACAGCAGCAAGATGTTACGCTCCCCACAGGCTGAGCGGTGACCCCGGGGGCTGGAGCTGCTCAAGATGTTGTGCGGCAGCTGCGGTTACCTTATTGTGCGGACGGATAGTTCATAAGGAAGCACGGACACAGATAGTCTCTGCAACGGGTCTTTACTGTAACCAGCAGGCAGTACATGGTATACAGTGGTTGAGTAGTAGACCGGGTGGACTCAACAGTGATAGTGTCCCTTAGAGATCCGCAGTCTTCCTCCATTCTACCTACTTAGTTCCTTTTGCCAGCGTCGCCCAGGAATACCAGGTCGGGTACGGGGAGGCTGCTTCAATGCCCTATCCATGATGTACGTCCTGGATGCTTTGGGGAGCCTTGGATCCCTCAGTGGGTACACCGCTGGTTAGACGACTGGAAACTGACTGGTGGTGGGGTGCTCCTGTAAAGCTGATCCTCCACTCTTCTGGTTCGCGTGGCAGAGGTGAACTGCTGCCAGCTTCGGTACCAGTGAACCGGCTGTGAGTTGTGGGCACGGGAGTCTTTTGGGAACCCGTGTAGATATGCCCAATCCCGGTGGTTAAGGCCTCAGGTGCTGACACCCGACCGGTGACGGCCCAGGGGCCCGCACGGGGTGCGGAGCCCCCGCTCCTCTCCAAGTTCTGTGTTCTAGGCTTTGCTCTAGGTTCCACTGTCTAGATTGTTGTGTGTTCTACTCCACTACCCTAACACTCCACCCACCAGGACCTATGATTGGTCCCCTGTTCTAGGTGTTGCATGTTAGGTTGGATCTCCAAGTTAACTATTTCATTGCTGAGTCAGAGGATATTGCGGCTGCATTTGTGGCTGCAATACCCTCCTGTGACGCACTCGTTGCGGGGCGCCACAGCGGCTCTGCTCCGTACACCTCGTACACACGCGGCTCTGCTCCGTACACCTCGTACACACGCGGCTCCGCTCCATACACCTCGTACACACGCGGCTCCGCTCCGTACACCTCGTACACACGCGGCTCCGCTCTGTACACCTCGTACACACGCGGCCCCGCTCAGTACACCTCGTACACACGGTTCCGCTCCGTACACCTCGTACACACACGGCTCTGCTCCGTACACCTCGTACACACGCGGCTCTGCTCCGTACACCTCGTACACACGCGGCTCCGCTCCGTACACCTCGTACACACGCGGCTCCATACACCTCGTACACACGCGGCTTTGCTCCGTACACCTCGTACACACACGGCTCTGCTCTGTACACCTCATACACACGCGACTCCGCTCCGTACACCTCGTACTCACTCAGCTCTTCTCCATCACCTCATACACACACGGCTCCGCTCCGTACACCTCGTACACACTCAGCTCTTCTCCGTCACCTCATACACACACGGCTCCGCTCCGTACACATCGTACACACACTGCTACGCTTCGTTTACCTCATACACACACGGCTCCGCTCCGTACACCTCGTACACACACTGCTACGCTTCGTTTACCTCATACACATGCGTCTCTGCTCCGTACACCTCATACACACACGGCCCTGCTCCGTACACCTCGTACACACACGGCTCTGCTCCGTACACCTCGTACACACACAGCTCTGCTCCGTACACCTCGTACACACACGGCTCCTCTCCGTACACCTCGTACACACACGGCTCCGCTCCGTACACCTCGTACACACGCAGCTCCACTCCGTACACCTCGTACACACACGGCTCTGCTCCGTACACCTCATACACATACGGCCCTGCTCCGTACACATCGTACACACACGGCTCTGCTCCGTACACCTCGTACACACACGGCTCTGCTCCGTACACCTCGTACACACACAGCTCTGCTCCGTACACCTCATACACACACGGCTCTGCTCCGTACACCTCGTACACACACGGCTCCGCTCCGTACACCTCGTACACACACGGCTCCGCTCCGTACACCTCATACACGCACGGCTCTGCTCTGTACACCTCATACACACACGGCTCTGCTCCGTACACCTCGTACACACGCGGCTCCGCTCTGTACACCTCACACACACACTGCTCTGCTCCGTACACCTCGTACACACACGGCTCCGCTCCGTACACCTCGTACACGCACGGCTCTGCTCTGTACACCTCATACACACACGGCTCTGCTCCGTACACCTCGTACACACTCGGCTCTGCTACATCCACACTGTAAATCCCTCCTGACCCCACACATAACATTCACCTCATCTTGCACCATGACAACCAGAGGAGCTGATCATGTGACCCCCCTGGCCCCTCCCCTCCATGTGACATCATCACAGGTCCTGTAAGCACAGAGCAGCCATATATGTAGTGTGCGGCTCTGCAGGTGGAGGTATGTGCACATTCCCCATTACTGGACACATTAACCCCTTCAGCTCTGAGACTATCTTGGTGTGTTGTGGTGACATTTTTGTTCCTTTTCCTCTGATAGATACAGACGAGCCAACTATGAGAGGCCGGAGGTGCGGACCCCGCGCTGCTCTCAGTGCTCGGCCTCTTTCTTGCCCCCACAGTATAATGTCCCCAGTTACCTCACAACATGCACAGAGGTGATAGGACACGTCATGGCCGCTTATCGGCCATTTCCCCTTAGTTTCTCCCCAGGAGGAGTTGTCGGAGGGTCGGATGCAGTGAGGCCGTTCAGCAGACGCCCGGGACAGCAGGGTGTAGGGAGGAATCAGGTTTTAGACAAAGTGGGGCCCTAAATGCTGACATATTGCACCATCGCACTCACACATTCAGGCCACATGCACATGTTCAGTATTTGATGAGTTTTTTACCTCAGGATTTGTAGCCAAAACCAGGAGTGGATGATTAAATACAGAAGTGGTGCAGGTGTTTCTATTAGACTTTTCCTCTGATTGCTCCACTCCTGGTTTTGTCTACAAATCCTGAGGTAAAAAACTCGTCAAACACTCAGCGTGTGCACGAGGCCTTGGGTTACATTTCCATGCGCTGAGTTCAGCCTGGTAAATGAGTGATTGACAGTATTATGGGCTTTGGTGCTGTTTACACAGAATGATGAGACTGGTGGCACAGGACGATCACTCGTAGATTAATCTGTGCCCACAGGATCATGTTATCGGCTCTTCTGCAGCGGGCGATGTGCTGCCGAGAACAAGGATTTCTGTTCCACCATAAACGATCCAATCACCTGATGATGAGCAGCAGTGGGTTCATTCAATGGGGAATTTATAAATATGGATGCTACATACACACAGTATGTGACACAAAAACTGTATGTTACACCCACAAATGTATATGCACATATAGCACACACATAATAATAATAATCTTTATATAGCGCCAACATATTCCGCAGCGCTTCACAACTCAGAGCTTCGTATTTAAATAATCATAAGAAACAGTTATCAGAAAATACAATACAATACAAAAAACAATAAAATAATTAGAGCAAAATAGTGGCAGCCCTGCTCATAAGAGCTTACAATCTAACAATGAGGTGGGGTGACACAAAGTACAGGTACTTATTTACAATCATGGTATAGTCAACTTGAGGACATGGGGAACAGATAGGAGCAGCATACAGTGTTGACCAAAAGTATTGACACCCCTGCCATTCTGTCAGCTAATACGCAGCATCTTACTTAAAATGATTGCAATCACAAATTCTTTGCTATTATTATCTTCATTTAATTTGTCTTCAATGAATAAAACACAAAAAGAATTGTCCTAAAGCCAAATTGGATATAATTCCACACCAAACATGAAAAAGGGGGTGGACAAAAGTATTGGCACTGTTAGAAAAATCATGTGATGCTTCTCTAATTTGTGTAATTAACAGCACCTGTAACTTACCTGTGGCACCTAACAGGTGTTGGCAATAACTAAATCCCACTTGCAGCCAGTTGACATGGATTAAAGTTGACTCAACCTCTGTCCTGTGTCCTTGTGTGTACCACATTGAGCATGGAGAAAAGAAAGAAGACCAAAGAACTGTCTGAGGACTTGAGAAACCAAATTGTGAGGAAGCATGAGCAATCTCAAGGCTACAAGTCCATCTCCAAACACCTGAATGTTCCTGTGTCTACCGTGCGCAGTGTCATCAAGAAGTTTAAATCCCATGGCACTGTAGCTAACCTCCCTAGATGTGGACGGAAAAGAAAAATTGACAAGAGATTTCAACGCAAGATTGTGCGGATGGTGGATAAAGGACCTCGACTAACATTCAAACAAGTTCAAGCTGCCCTGCAGTCCGAGGGTACAACAGTGTCAACCCGTACTATCCATCGGCGTCTGAATGAAAAGGGACTATGGTAGGAGACTCAGGAAGACTCCACTTCTTACGCCGAGACATAAAAAAGCCAGGCTGGAGTTTGCCATAACTTACCTGAGAAAGCCTAAAACGTTTTGGAAGAATGTTCTCTCTTTTTGGGCAAAGGCATCAACATAGAGTTTACAGGAGAAAAAAAAGAGACATTCAAAGAAAAGAACACGGTCCCTACAGTCAAACATGGCGGAGGTTCCCTGATGTTTTGGGGTTGCTTTGCTGCCTCTGGCACTGGACTGCTTGACCGTGTGCATGGCATTATGAAGTCTGAAGACTACCAACAAATTTTGCAGCATAATGTAGGGCCCAGTGTGAGAAAGCTGGGTCTCCCTCAGAGGTCATGGGTCTTCCAGCAGGACAATGACCCAAAACACACTTCAAAAAGCACTAGAAAATGGTTTGAGAGAAAGCACTGGAGACTTCTAAGGTGGCTAGCAATGAATCCAGACCTGAATCCCATAGAACACATGTGGAGAGATCTAAAAATGGCAGTTTGGAGAAGGCACCCTTCAAATATCAGGGACCTGGAGCACTTTGTCAAAGAAGAATGGTCTAAAATTCCAGCAGAGCATTGTAAGAAACTCATTGATGGTTACTAGAAGTGGTTGATCGCAGTTATTTTGGCTAAAGGTTGTGCAACCAAGTATTAGGCTGAGGGTGCCAATACTTTTGTCTGGCCCATTTTTGGAGTTTTGTGTGAAATGATCAATGTTTTGCTTTTTGCTTCATTCTCTCTTGTGTTTTTTCATTGAAGACAAATTAAATGAAGATAATAATACCAAAGAATTTGTGATTGCAATCATTTTCAGGAAGAAACTGAGTATTATCTGACAGAATTGCAGGGGTGTCAATACTTTTGGCCAACACTGTAAGTGGCCACCAACCATTATTTGTGATGCATTTGAGACTGGTTGAGCTGATAGGCTATGTCTAAATGACTTTGACTAGGGATCATGATAAGCCGCCCTAAAAAGATGTGTTTATAGGGATTGCCTGAAACTATGTAAGGGGCCTTTCACACTTGCGGTTTTTTTCCTGATTTGGAAGATCAGGAAAAAACCTGATTCTTATAGGATTCATTTTTTTTGCCCATTCTCTTTAATGATTTCAGCAGAAAACATGAAGCAACAACATTCTACCTGACAAAATTAAAGTGAATGGGCAAAATACTGTAAGAATCGGGTTTTTCCTGATCTTCCAAATCAGGAAAAAACCGCAAGTGTGAAAGGCCCCTAAGTTGTGTTTACACCTAAGGGCCGCTTTACATACACCAACTTTTGTGTCCAACTTCTGAACAGATCTCTGGTTGCAGTGAAATCATGGACACATTGCTCCATTTTGTACACAGCCACAAAATGGAACAATGTGTCCATGATTTCACTGCAACCAGAGATCTGTTGAGAAGTTGGACACAGAAGTTGGTGTATGTAAAGCGGCCCTAATGTCTTGGGGTAGAGCATTCCAGAGAATTGGTGCAGCTCAGGAGAAGTCTTGGAGCCGGAAGTGGGAGGTTTGGATTAATGCAGAAGTGAGTCTGAGGTCACTTCCAGAGTGAAGGGAACGGGTGGGGTGATAGACAGAGATGAAGAAGATGCCCCCCACAATATGGTATCACCTAAGTCCTGATGCAGATACAGATGATTTGGTTGGCAGGTGTCATAGGTGTATAAGGCTCTCTCTCGCTCTCTTTCTGCCTCAAATAAAAGAATTGCCTCTTTTGGTTATCTTTATGATATGGAACATGCCTTATCTCTTTCTATTCATCAGAATGGAGAATGATCTCTTTCTCTATTTCTAAAACTGTGATCTTAATTTTTCACCTTTTCAACAATCCTCATTAGTTACAACATACAAGCTTTTGATTGTTCAGGTGACGCCCTGCACTACTGTAGTGCATAGTATTATCCCTGCCTGTCAGTGCAATACTAACAGCCCCATATAAATGAAAAGTTTTGTCCAAAAGATCAATCAGCTCATGCCCATATCTAATGACTGCACACAAACATTCTACTCGGGTGGGATTTCGTATGGTTTGCAAGAGAGAAGTTTTCTCCAGGCCCCTTCCACGACAGCATAGGAGGTTGCCTCTCCACGCCCTAATTGGGACAGGAAGCACAAGAGAGGTTAAAAGGACCCTCCCACCAGCCACAAGCCAGTGCCTTTCCTGTCCTCATGGGGCATGGAGAGGTTTTTTCTCTGTGCTGTGGCGGCCAGCGAGCTTCAGCATACCTTTTTCCTTTTGATGCTGGGCAGTCTTGGTCGGGCTCGGCTCCTCCTCTACTGCTCCCATGGTGTTGCACTATAGGACCAATCCCTGGCCCTCTGGATCCCCGGTGGGGGTGATGCGGGCTGTGGTATCCCTGGTCGGTGGCCTCCTCTGCTGGGGGAGCCTGCTGGCTGCTTCCCGCGCGCATGCACGCTGTCCCGTGCGGCCGGAAGTGACGCCGGTGGGCGGGACTTCCAGTCAGGTGCTTTCCCGGCGGGAGAGCGGCGCTTGCGGGTCCCAGCGTCGGGACTCGGTGGGGCAGCATGCAGGCACGTCTCTCCTGAGGCGGCCTGCCCAGGACCCGGTGCGGGAGGTGGGGAACCTTTTTTCGGACACTGGGAGGGGCATGCCTTTCTGGATGTAGGCTGCCCTGAAACCGGCTGAACCATTGTAAGCTCCTGTGCGGTGGTGCCCTTGCATCAGGCACAGCCCAGTGTTCCCCCTGCCTCAGTACGCTGGGGGAGTCCTTATCGTCCGGCTGACGGTCCCTTACCCTGTAGGTTTTCCTGGGGAGACGACACTGTTCCTGGGAATGCTTTTGCATGCCCAGCTTGTGTGAAGGACTTACCATTATGCTGGGATGTTGCGGTGTCAGAGCTGCGCGGACGACATGGGTCTCCCTTGTCTGGTGAGATGGTCCAGAGTAGACCAGATCGTACTGGTTTCCCTGTCCTCCCTCGCACCAGAGACTCCTAAAGCCAGGCCTTCTTCCCCTAAAAAATGAGGAAGCTCCAGGCTGCCCCTTCTGGCTGTGAGGTGTTTGATTCAGCCTCTGATATGCCCGCTGTAGCCTCTTCTTCCTGACAGGCTGTGCTTGGACAATTCCTGGTTTTCTCGGTTACCATGGGGGTCTTGTTTGTGGCTGTTCAGAGCACTATGGGTTGCGAGAGGAGCGAGTCCTCTCCTCCGTCAGGACGAGTGGTTTGCTGGGCTTACATCTGCTAAGCTGCCTGTTTTTCCTGTTCATTCCTCCTTTCTGGCTCTCATCTCTCAGGAATGGGATTTCCTAAGTACCGTTTCCAGAGTGATCTCGGTCGCACGTTCCTCCTGAGTTCCCCTGGGTTGTCCCAAAGGGTGGACGTGAGGGGGTACAGCCACTCTCCTTTGTAAATAGGAGCTCTCTGTGGCGCAGTTGGTAAAACAACTGGATAAAAGCCTGATCTGTTCTGTTAGCGTCCTCTCTTTACAGGCCCGCTGGACTGAACGATTGAGTTCTTTATGAAGCGTTCGTGGGAGGCCTCCTCCTCTAGCTTACGGGCGAGTTTCGCTTCTTCTTGTGTGTCTAGATCCCTCCTTAACTGGCTGGATCTGTGGGTATCCCATGTTTCCCTAGGCACCCTTGGGAAGTTCTCCTTGATTCCTTTCCCTTGGCCTGGCAGCACCCTGTGTACTCTTAGTCACCTCCACGGACTCTGTACGTTTGACAACCAGGATATCGGCTTCTGCCAGCCGGCTTTGTGGCTGTCGGTGTGGAGTGGGGATCCCACTTCCGAACTGCTGCTGGGCTCGATCCCCTTCACAGGTGATTTGGTATTCGGGCCAGCTTTGGTGGAGATCCTGGAGAAGGCAACTGTCCGCGGGGCTCTTGCGGTGCATGAGCCCCCCTGGACACGGCCATTTTGTTCTTCGGTGCCTCGGAACTCCCAGCCCCACAGGACTGGGTAATCCGGACGGTGGAGTTCCCAGAAGGGTAGAGGGGACCATATCCTTGTTCCTTCCCGTCTACAGCAGCAACAGCCTGGCTAACGGTGACTCGGTCCAGGGGAGGGAGGGGAAGCCGACTTGCGGCCTTTCTCCCCTCGTGGCGGCAGATTTTGTTTACGGTGGATGATAGGGGTCCATTCAGCTCCTCTTCGAGTTCAGGTCTCCAGGTTCCCGGCCTGCCTTCGCAGGGCGCGCAAGGTATCCTATACGCAAGGGTGCGGGATTTCCTGCTTGCAAAAGCCTCATTTCCATGCCATGGAGTGGTGTTAGGTCTACTCCCACCTCTTCTTGGTCAGGATGCCATCTGGGGTCTCCCGGGTCCTTATCTGCCTGATACGCTACGCTCAACCTACATGTCAGGTACGAGCGTTTCCGAATGGAGTCTTTTCCTCTCAGCGATTCCGTTGATGGGCGACACCACCAGATGGCTACAACAGATTTGATGGGCTCTTGCTTCCCCGTTCCCTTTCCTTCTCGGCACCGTAAGTTCTTCATCTTCGCACTTCCAGTTCACTGTCTTTCCCTAGGGCTCTCCTTGGCTCCCTGAATTCTCTCGGAGCTGTTGACGGCGGTGGTGGCCTTCCTGTGGGGTCGGGGCAGTTGGTTATTGCCATGTCGGGATGTCTTCCTTCTAGTTGCTCCCTCCGCTCATGCCTTCCACGACAGCACTTATTTCCCTCCCTATTTCCTTGTGTTTCCTGGAATGTGTTCCTATTCCTCCTGCTATGGTTCTTTGTAAGACACTGGCTTGTGGGAGGTGGGAGGGTCCTTTTAACCTCTCTTGTGCTTCCTGTCCCAATTAGGGCGTGGAGAGGTAACCTCCTATGCTGTCGTGGAAGGGCCCTAGAAAAGGAATTAACGGTAAGAATAATTCTATTTTCAGACTCCTCTAGCAGGGGCATGCCAGATCCTTCTCTCATCTGCCATCCTCTGTTAGGAGGATCCCGAACCCATGTATCTATTAGTATAAAAGCCCTAATGTGACTTCCGTCTGGATTCACCCGTATCGCTACGTCACATCTGGTCAGAAGCTGTCTGGATACACCCGCTCGGGGTGATCCAAGATGGCCGACCTTTGCCGGTAGTGGGGCTTCCAGAGCCTCACTAGCGACATCGGTACCCTTGGCAGAGCCCCTGTCCCACACATTAAAGTTCCCGCCCCGCACCGGAGCCCTCCGTACCCTCTGCAGCGCCACCGGCCCCACATTATATGCAGCGCCCCTGTCCCCACATGCACCGGAGCCGGTCCTCTTTAATCACGTTGACGCCGCCGACATCTTCCACCGCCGCACGCCTTCCACACATCCTCCCTTCACAATGCCGCCCGCCACGTCTGCCGGCACTTCGTCCTCCACGTCTGCCTTCTCGGCTGCTACGGTTCCCGGACCCCACTGTGCTTATGCCCACCACCAAGATGGCGACCGCCACGTTTGCCGACACTTCACGGACGCCATCTTGGTGGTGGCGATAACTACGAGGGCGTCATGGAACTCTCGCGAGATGCATGACGCCGTTTTAAAAGCCGCCCACTTTCTCTCAGCGCGCCATTTCTCCGCCTCAAGCCTCTCCTTCAGCACTCCTCCGGGACGCCTCCTCCACGCCTCATTCACTCCGCCTCCTCAGTGCGCCATTTCTCCGCCTCAAGCCTGTCCCTCAGCACTCCTCCGGAACCCCTCCTCCATGCCTCACTCACTCCGTACAAGATAAGATTAACTTTAATATGGTTTAAATAAGAAATTTTTTTGCCTGTCAGCCTGCCATTCCTTACCACTCCTCTTGCTGCAGACCATTGCTATTGAGCCTTGCAGCAGAACATTGATATAAAGCCTGCCAGGAGACCATTCTTATTAACTCTTGGAAGAGACCATTCCTATTAACCCTTGAAGGAGACCATTGCTATTAACCCTTGCACCAGACCATTGCGATTAACCCTTGCAGGAGACAATTGCTATTAACCCTTCCAGGACACCAATGCAATTACCCCTTGCAGGACAACATTCCTATTAACCCTTCCCGGAGACCATTGATATTAACCCTTGCAGGAGACTTTTGTTGTCAACCCTTGCAGGAGACCATTCCTATTAACCTTTGCAGGAAAACATTGATATAAACCTATTCCATATGTAGAAAAAATGAGCGGCACTCACTGGTGTAGATATCTTCAGTTTATTAAAGCCTGGTTACAGGCATGGCATGATTAGGGGAGGGAGGAGTGCAGACGATTGGCACCGTTTCGTGGCAGAAGACCTGACCGGAAGAAGAGGCCTTCTGCCATGAATTGGTGCCTGTCATCTGCACTCCTCACTCCCTCCCCTCATCATGCCATGCCTGTAACCCGGCTTTAATAAACTGAAGATATCTACACCAGTGAGTGCCGCTCATTTTTTCTACATATGGAATATGTTCAATGGACTGTTTTAGCGTGCACCACTGGTTAGGTGTGTCTGCACCTGGTCCACATTGGATCAACATAAGTGCAGCAGATTGAAGCATATAACGCAGTGCCCAGTGTTTTCCTTTACTTGAGAACTATAGATATAAACCCTTGCAGGAGACCATTACGATTAACCCTTGCAGGAGACCATTGCTATTAACCCTTCCAGGACACCATTGCAATTACCCCTTGCAGGAGACCATTCCTATTAACCCTTCCAGGAGACCATTGATATAAACCCTTGAAGCAGACATTTGCTATTACCAACTGTTCTCAGACTCATTTACCAGTGCCACTATGATTCCTCCCAAGAAGTTATTTTGTCTTTTAACAGGGCCATGTTTTTGTGAACAGCTAAAGAGATGGGTGGGATGGCTGTTCACCACATCTCCTTCTCAAGGTGTGCTGCTCACAGTGCCACACAACACATGGTCAACACTAAATCACCATCCTCCCGATGCAATAGCATCGGGCCTTAATCTAGTGTTCTATAGACAACCAAATTAATTCAACTTTACATGAGTTTAAAATCTATCAAATAAAAGCCCAAAAAAATAAAAGTTAAGTAGAAACGATGTCCAGATCCCCCGTGAAATGAGCAGTTTCAACAAACTTTAGCCTAATGGGATGGGAATCTTAAGAAGTAACTTAAACATAATGTTGTAAAACAATAAAAAATACCAACGCTGCTTGGGTCCCAGTCAGTCTCTGCATTCCTTGGTCAGTCCCAAAGAACTTGTGATTCTTATGGCCACGTCACACGCTTCAATTTTATGTACGATATCGCTTGAGCGATCTGCTTTTTTGATCGCTTAAGCGATATCGTTTGTGCGTCGCTGCGTGCAATCAAGCGATTTTACATTGTAAAATCGCTTCATTGTTTGATCGAAGATTTGTGAACATGTGTGACACCGGCAGACAACCGATAACACAGCTCCCAGCGCCTCTCACAAGCGCTGGGAGCTGGTATCCAAGGTAAACTGCGGGTATCTAGGCAGCGCACGCTGCCTAGATACCCGACGTGTACCTTAGTTACCAGCCTCCTCCCCTCACCGGCTGGTATCTAAGGTACACAGTGGGTAACTAGGGACCCTAGTTACCCGCTGTGTACCTTAGATACCAGCCGGTGAGCGGAGGAGGCTGGTAACTAAGGTACACGTCGGGTATCTAGGCAGCGCGCGCTGCCTAGATACCCGCAGTTTACCTTGGAGACCAGCCTGCTCCCGCTTACTGCAGGCTGGTAGCGGGAGCAAGACATCATGGAAACGATATTTAAATCGTTTCCACGATGTCTCTGGTCTGTGTGACAGCTCACCAGCGATCTGAACGATCTTGTTAGCGATCGCGCGTGCATGTGATCACTAACAATATCGTTCATAAAATTGAAGCGTGTGACGGCACCCTTAGGGTACCTTTACACGTCGCAACATTGCATGCAATTTCACTTGCAACTTACTGGTTGCAGTGAAATCATGGACACATTGTTAGATTTGTACACAGCAACAAAATGGAACAATGTGTCCATGATTTCACTGCAACCAGCAAGTTGCAAGTGAAATTGCATGCAATGTTGCGACGTGTAAAGGTACCCTTACAGCCAATAAAGCAGGGGCCAAATAGCCAGTGATTGGGATCATGGAGGAGATGTCTTAGCAATTTAACTTATGTTCCAGTCCGTACGAGACAGGAGAGAATAGAAGATCTACACGTTCTATCTCCTGATATGTTTCCCCTTATTATCTCCAGTCATTGTATTATTACACAGGATCTTTATGATGTTACATCGTCATCTTCTCCCCATTCAGGTCTCTACAATATCGGATCCTCTCACATCTTCTATACAAGAGAATTCTCCTGATTGACCATCAAGGATGGATCTGGACAGGGACAAGATGGCGGAGAGGATCTTCCACCTCACCCTAGAGATCCTCTTCCTTGTTACTGGAGAGGTGAGAGATTGTGATGACAATGTCACATGACATCATTCTTATCTATGGACAGAATAACAGATGACCGAACTGGAGAGGTGAGGACTCTGGAAATGTCTGGAGACTGGAGATTTATTAATGTGTCTCTCCATAACCAGGATTACACAGTAGTGAAGAGCTCTAGTGATCTGTGCTGTCAGGACCCTGTGTCTGAGGGAAGAGCCCTGAGCCCAATCACGGGGCCTCCACCTCACCCCCTGATACATGAGGACATCAATGACCAGAAGATCCTACAACTCACCTACAAGATGATTGAGCTGCTGACTGGAGAGGTGACACTGCTGGGAATGCTGCTGCTGCTGCTGGGACATTATACAGTAACGCTATGAAGGGATCGGGGAAAGATGACAATGGTATCATTGTATGTGTCAGGTTCCTATAAGGTGTCAGGACGTCACCGTCTATTTCTCCATGGAGGAGTGGGAGTATTTAGAAGGACACAAAGATCTGTACAAGGACATAGTCATGATGGAGGTTCCCCGGCCACCCCTCACATCACCAGGTAATAGACAGGACTAAATACACACGGCCTATAATGATCTGTATGTAAAGAATGAATTCAGTCCTGTATGTGTCTCCTCCAGGTCTATCCAGTAAGAGGACAACACCAGAGAGATGTCCCCGTCCTCTTCTCCCACAGGACTGTAAACAAGAAGATCCCGATGTTCCTCCGGATGATCAGGTAGATGGAGAGAAGGTGTGATGAGATCTCCCTATGATGTGTAGACGGCTGTGAAGGTCTTGTGCTCAGTCTTGTTTTATCCTCCAGTATTCTATGTTTTATACTTGTGTAATGAGAGCGGTGGAGATGGCAGATTACAGCTGATCATAGATGGGACTTCTCCATCTGTCTGTGACTTTTACAATCTTTGTTTCAGGGTGAAGATCTGACCCATATTAATACTACAGAGACATATATGAGGGGTGATGATGATCTGCCCCATATTAATACTACAGAGACATATGTGAGGGGTGATGATGATCTGCCCCATATTAATACTACAGAGACATATATGAGGGGTGATGATGATCTGCCCCATATTAATACTACAGAGACATATGTGAGGGGTAATGATGATCTGCCCCATATTAATACTACAGAGACATATGTGAGGGGTGATGAGCGGTGTAAAGAGGAGATTCCTACAGATCACCGCCCAAGTGAGTACTAACCACTAAATGCAGAGAAGTCACAGATTCTTCTCAGTCACCGGCTGTGGCTGCTTTATCGGTGGTGACATCCGGCCATATAGCAATCGTGTGATCACCCTTTTTCTGCTAGACAACATTCTCCTCCCCCTGAAACTGTTGAAGTTAAATTGGGCATTGAAGGCCCTTTCTCTATAGACCTTTCATCCTGGAGATTCTATCTACCTCCTGGAATTAGATGATGCGATCCTTACCTGTCCAGGTCTGTAAACTTCAGAACCAATTAACAGGATACGTAGAATGAAGAAAAATATAATGATGGGCCTCTATGAGAAAGTGGAGGGTAATGGTGTTGTTACCTTCCCAGAATCCGGGTATCTTATTGGATGAATCCCCTTCTCTCCCTTCTGTGCTGCTGAATGTGATCCAATGGTCCCTACAAGACCAGGTCCAGTCTTTCTGGCCAATCCTAGCATTTATGATTGACAACAGTAAATGTGCAGTGAGAGACAAGTGTGAATTTCTGTACAATAAGAACAGATTTTCATTTATCCTGACTTCAAAAATCGGCTAACTTTAAAGAGAATTGCGATAAACCACACAAAAAACATTACGCCTACAGCATGATATATCTCTAATCTGTGTGTGGTTGATGGCTGTAATATACATTAATTCACGTCTGCAGGAGAATATATTGACATGGCTCTAGCTCTGGTTTCATGGCATCACTCCATGTCATAAACTCCATTATATTTTTGATTTTAAGGAAATTCAAAGTACTGCAATCTCGCTCCTGAAATGGGAGACACTAATACTTATTTTTTTACTTTATTTGTCATAGTAGCTGCAATGGTCCATCATAAATGAGTGTAACTCCAGTTGGAATCCTCCCTCCGAACATACCTTCTTGTTTGTGTTGTAATACTTTTTTTATTCTAGGTCCTCTTTTTTTAATAATTTAATTTTGTATGTTATGTTTGATTGTGGTGGGATGGTCCTGCCTCACTTATGTGAGTCTGCAATTTTCTGGTAGACTTTAAATAAAGGTCTCCATTGTCTCTGCCAAATGCCCTAGATCTAAATTTAAGACACCTCTTTGCTTTAAGAAACTCATCAGGAGACTCCAGGTCCGGCGCCCACATGAACGGTCGCTGATGAGAGCTCCATACCTCCCCTTGCATTGCCGGTCCCCAGCACATACCATAGCAGAACCGAAGGGTCTAGCTGACACAGGCGTGGCTCCTGTGACTGCGCACAGCAAATAGCGAAGTTCATAAACAGAAGTGGGGCTGCGGTAATGAAGACCTCCTCTCTCACCAAAAGGACAGGCAGAGCTAAGATGGTGCCAGACATGCAGGGGTGACGCGCACCCAGGGCTTGGGTACTCAGCTCTCGGGCTCGGTTGCAGTCTGGGATGTCACAGGTGGCTGCCCGAGTCTGTGGCCCTGGCGGTCAATGAATAAGGGGTTAAATAAAGTATATACAATGTCGTCGTGACGCCACCTGCAGTGTCTGGTGATGCTCACCAGCGCCGCTACAGCCCTCCGGTGGTCATTGGTATTGCGGCAATGATGGTATAGTTCCCCGCAGGCGGGACTGGACCGCCGAGGCAGCGATTCTGGAAAGAGACAGTTTGTGCAGGTAAGAATGCAGCAGAGGCGGTAACTCACTTCACCGGGTACTTTACTGAAAACTTCTTCACAGTCATTACAGTTCAGCAAGATGTTTCAATTACAAATGCTACAGATGCTGCAAGTGGAATTTCTGGCTGTTAGATGGATCCCTCCTTGTGTGCCTTTCTTATTCCTTTCTTGCCTTGCCTCCCAGTGGCGGTGAAGTCTGACTCTTAAAAATAATCTGACCTCCTGCTGCTTTTCCTAGTCTCCCCTCCCTTGTACCCGTCGGGTGAATCTTTTACTGTCCTTTGCAGGATCCAACTGGAGAACTGATTCCCCTCTTGTGGGCTGTTTGGGAGTCGGGACTGTATTTATAATTGTCATCGGATTCTCTGTGAGCCTTGAAGGTAATCACAGTTGCGGGCTCCGGTACCCGGTTTCTCTTTGGGGCAAACTCTTGGTTACTCTATTCCCCTTCTGGAGTAAACTCCGGCCATCGAGTTTCTCTCTACCCTCTTCTGTTATGGGATCTTTTCTGTCTTTACTTTCATGGGCCCCTCAGCTGAGGAGACCCTCCTTGCTCCCTCCAGGCCGACTGCCTGGCTCCAACGCTCCGACTAACTAACTCTCTAGTTCCCCCTAGAGGCAACTATATCTCCTTCCGGGGTTCCTCCCACCTACTGATCTAGTGTGTGGATGTTAGCTCTAGGGTTCCACCTACTGACCATAGTTCCAATTGCAGTGGGGTGACTACACCGCTTTTCTGGGTGCAGTACCCCTTTTGTGGCACCTACATGTTGGGGCGCCACAGGAAAGTAAGAGGACCAACAGGCATTCAATGAATAGTACTTTCCAGCAGGAGTCACAGCAGGGCCTAGAGCTGCAGCCACAGGAGGAGGAGGGGGCAGACGAGGGAGAACAGGAGACAGAGCTGGGCATTCTGTACAGAGCATTAGCAGCAGAAGTGGCAAGGCTGCTGGCACCTGAGATAAAAAGCACCCTGGAGCAGACAGTGACTGTCTCTCTGCAATGGATGAAAGCATCTATTACCCAACAGGGAGAAAACAGGCAGAAAAGAGGATAAGTGCAACAGAAGACAATATAGATAAACTCCAATCTGAACTGGGAAAAACTATTAAACTGCACCACCAATTGGCAGAAAAAAATTGATGACTTGGAGAACAGATCCAGAAGAAATAATCTCAGATTAATAGGCATCCCGGAGTCCATATCACCAGCCTCTCCCTCCCCATAAGCACTTTTCCCTGTAACATGCAACTACGATGAATAAAGTCGGAATTATCTAAGAAGCACGAGTGCCGCTCATCTATCTGGACATTCGCTTGATCTCATGCTGAGTAGCTGAGCAACGTGCCTCTATCCTCACCTCATGGTTCCAGGTGGAACGAAAGGTCAGTGCCCGGTTTTTCATACTCTTTCGATAATTAAGTTTGTAATAAGATAAGTGAGCAAATGATGTGAGTTGAGACATAACTGCCGGGAAAGACTGATGGTTTAGTACATGAAATGATAATATCATCAGCATATAATATAAGCCAGTTTTATGATCTTTATTTCCAACTAATATGCCAGAGATATGAGAGTCAGCACGGATAGAACCGGCCAACGGCTGCACAACCAAGGCAAACATCACCGGAGAGAGCGTGCAGCCCTGCCGGGTGCCGTTGGTTGTGGAGAACTGTCTAGACATGAAGCCTGAGGCGAGGATCCTAGCATTGGGGTTAGAATATAAGCTGAGAATTGCCGACAGGATCGGGCCAGAAAATCCAAATTTCTGTAACACCAATTGGAGGTATCCCCAGTGCACCTTATCAAACGCCTTTTCAGCATCCAGGGACAGGAGCGCACTGAGGAACCCCCTCAACTCAGCTATTCCAACGAGGTCCAACATCCTCCTGGAATCGTCTTTCGCCTGCCTTCCAGCCATGAAACCCACCTGATCTGGATCCACCAATGAGGGTAAAATGCGGGAAATTCTGTTGGCCAAAATTTTTGAAAAGGTTTTTAAGTCATAATTTAACAATGATATAGGCCTGTAATCCAGAGCCTTCCCTGGCTTAGGGATTGTGGTGATGGTGGCCTCTAGTTCGGTTGGGGGAATAGTTCCCATCAATTGCCAATGGTAAAAAGTACGGAGTAGACATGGGGCTAGCTGGGCAGAGAAGGACTTATAATAAATGTTAGGGAAACCATCTGGTCCAGGTGCTGAATGTATTTTAGTGGAAGCTATAACTTGTGTTATTTCCGTAGTAGTGAAGGGTAAGTTCAGTTCAGCTAGGTGTTCCGTCGACACCAGTGGGAGTTGTAATTTGTTTAAAAATTGGTCATTAGAGATCAGGTCCGGCTGCAGAGTGTCCTTGTCATCCTTCATATTGTAGAGGCCTGCGTAATACCGCGCAAAAACATCCGCAATCTCCGTAGGGCCTCTCACAATCTTCCCCTCAACAGTTTTCATAGAATCAATCATTGTCCAAGCAAAACGTTTCTTAATTCTCCTTGCCAACACAGCTCCATATCTGTCACCCGCTGCATAATGGGTAGTTTTAAGGCATCTCAATCCCCTTTCATATTGTTGTAGCATCGATGCTCTCAACTGGTGCCGTATCTGGAAAATCTGATGAGGAAGATGAGTTTTTATTAACACACTGTAAAACCAAATTAACATACAGATCCAGGAGTATTAAGAATAAAAATACAATCAGTAGGTATTACAAAGACTTGTATACCCCAAAACACCCCCTTCCCCTCCCCCCCCCAAACATCACCCAACTAACAGTGCTCTACTATATCCATTGTACTCCAGCCATGTGTGGTAGCAAAAGCGTAATCTAGTTTAAGGCACGTATTACGAAATTACGATGAACATCTAATCTGAATGTCCCGCTATAGTCTAATTCTCTATACGAGACGTATTCTGTCATTGATCAAATCAAAGGAGGCTAATCCCGGAGAGTCCAGCCAGCACCCCCATATTTTTAAAAATGTTCCTGGTCGCCCCCTTTTCAAATAAATGTGCTTCTCCATCGTAATCACAAAGTTAAGGTTATTAATATATTCTTTGTGTGTAGGTACCTTATCAGAGATCCAGTGGGAGGCAATCAGCTTCCTGGCCGCAAACAACATTCTAGCAATAGTGAGCTTAAGTGTATCATCCATTCATGCCATCCATATATCCCAGTATACAGACTATCGAATCCCTCGGGATCTCCACCTGAGTCACTAGGCAAATAATATTGAGTACAATAATCCAATACGCCTGCAGACACGGATATGTCCAAAGCATATGCACAATATCTGCGTTATCTAATATACATTTAGGGCATTTGGAATCATCTCGTATATGCAAGTCAAACAAGTCAAACACCCGCTTAGGTGTTCTGTATGCTCTATAAAGAGTATATATCTGCGATAAGCGCTTTGGCTTGCTAATGGCCACTCTACACATGGCTACATTTCTAGCTTATCCACAGGTAACTTACTGGCTGCAGTGAAATCATAGAGACATTATTCCATTTGTACACAGCAACAAGATAGAACCATGTCTCCATGATTTCACTAAGTTACCTGTGGATAAGCTAGAAATGTAGCCGTGTGTAAAGTGGCCATAAGAGATCATTTAGGAATTATGTGCATGATCGAGTCCCACTTCTCCGTGACGAGCCCCAACTTTGCCTCCCACTTCGGTAGTCCAGTTATTGAGTGTTTAGATAGACGCACTCGCAGAAGACCGCCATATATGAAGGATATTAACCCCTTAGTGGTTGTCTGCAAACCAAGCATACTGACAATACTGTCCTGTGGGATAATAATTGGAGATTTCTTACTTTGCTTGTCATATGCGTGCCAAATCTGCAGGTATTGATAGAACATAGAGTGATGCAACAGGAACTACTTTCGGAGATCTTCAAAAGATTTAAAAATACCTCCATTCAGTAACTGTAATATCCACCAAATTCCTATTCTTCTCCATTGCGCAAAGCACTTAAGGGATAACAGTTCAGGCAAATGGGGGTTCTCCCAGATAGGGGAGTAGATCATACAATCTGTTATAACCCTGAGTTGTTTAAGTTTGTTCCAGATTTTAACCATGAGCAGTATAGTAGGGCATTTCGAGGTATAGGCACGGAACATTCCAGCCTCTAGGTTAGAGATTACTGATCCCCGTCCCACCAAGAATTAAGTATTTTCCCCACTGAGTCATTCACTTTACAGTTAGCTCCTCCTGCCAAATGCTGACACTGGATGACAAGTAGTATAACCCGGGGTTGGGTAAGGCCAGTCCCCCCTCATCCTTAGACATCTGCAGATGTTCAAGCTTCATACGTGCACACCGTGGTTGCCAAATAAATCCCCTGAGGACGGCATTGATTTTATGGAATCTGTTCTGAGGAATCCAGATTAGGGCATTGTGAAGAATATATAGTAATTGCGGCAAAAGTACCATTTTTATTCAATTTACCCTTCCCACCACGGAGAGATGTAATTTGGACCAGGTCCGGACTTTATTTTTGATTTTGAGCATTAGAGGGCTCAGGGTACAATTGTTCATATTGCATCAATTTGTCCGAAATAACTATCCCCAAATATTTAAACTCTCTCACCATTGGTATAGAGAGACCAGGAGGTATTCCCGTATCCAGGGGGAGCAGCGCTGACTTGTCTCAGTTAATGGTCAATCCAGAGAGTCCTCCAAAGTCTGACAGGAGCTTCATGGTAGGCTCAAGGGAACTACCCTGGTTTCCCCAAAACAGGAGCAATTCATCCGCGTATAACGCTATTTTTTCCTCATGATTTCCATAGCAGAATCCCTCAATGGCAGAGTTCTGTCTAATCCTTGCGACTAACGGTTCCACAGCCAAGGCAAACAGCAGTGGGGACAGAGGGCAGCCCTGCCTTGTACCTCTAAGTAGAGGGAACGACTTAGAAACATCTCCATTCACTTGAATCTTAGCCCTCGGTGCCGAATACAACATTCTGATCCACTGAATGAATCCGGGGCCAAAGCACATACACCGAAGCGTGGTCCACAAGTAACTCTTTGGCTGCATCCAATGACAGGACTACCCTCCACCCCACATTATCCGCACTTGCTTGCATGTTAAGATATAGTCTTCTAATATTTATTGCGGTCGACTTGTTGGGCATAAATCCCATTTGGTCCAGGTGTATTAATGATTCAATGACTTTTGAGAGTCTATTGGCCAGCACCCTGGCCAGGAGTTTAGTATCTACCATCAAGACAGAGATGGGTCGATAAGACGATGAAATAGTCGGGTCATTTCAATGGACATTTTAAGTAGAAATGTTTATAAATATAAATGTCAAGAATATTTTGTTTACTAATAATAATTGATTTTATTTTTGGCAGATGATGGTGACAGGAGATCAGAGGGACAACTGCCATCTTCAGGTTTTAGATCAGAGGAACTTGAAACCACACAGGATACAATTGAAGTGAATGCCATTACTTCAGATACACCATCAGCTCTTCACAGCAAAGATCTATCATCTAATGTTATGAAACAGGTCTTCTCTTCTGATACATTACAGACTACTATGACAAATAAAAGTCACAAAAGATGCATTACAAAACTAACGGGTCTTAAAGTAAAGAAGTCAATTTCACACTCAGAATATAGAAATAATTTTCCCCACAACACATCTTTTGTTCTGCATCAAAAACTTCACACAGTGGAGAAGAGATTTCCTTGTTCCAAATGTGGGAGTTACTGTAACCAAAAATGTGGTCTTGTTAGGTATGAGAGAATTCATACTGGGGAGAAGAGATATTCTTGTTCAGAATGTGGAAGATGTTTTACAAAGAAATCAAATCTTGTTGCACACAAGAGAAGTCACACAAGTGAAAAGCCTTTTTCATGTTCAGAATGTGGTAAATGTTTTGCATTGAAATCAAATCTTGATCGACACAAGAGAATTCACACAGGTGAGAAGCCTTATTCATGTTCAGAATGCGGGAAATATTTTGTACAGAAATCACATCTTACTTTACACAAGAGAATTCATACAGGTGAGAAACCTTATTCATGTTCAGAATGCGGGAAATATTTTGTACAGAAATCACATCTTACTTTACACAAGAGCATTCACACAGGTGAGAAGCCTTATTCATGTTCAGAATGCGGGAAATATTTTGTACAGAAATCACATCTTACTTTACACAAGAGAATTCACACAAGTGAAAAGCCTTTTTCATGTTCAGAATGTGGTAAATGTTTTGCATTGAAATCAAATCTTATTGCACACAAGAGAATTCACACAGGTGAGAATCCTTTTTTATGTTCAGAATGTGGTAAATGTTTTGTACATAAATCATATCTTACTTTACACAAGAGAATTCACACAGGTGAAAAGCCTTTTTCATGTTCAGTATGTGGGAAATGTTTTTCTCAGAAATCAACTCTTGATGGACACAAGAGAATTCACACAGGGGAGAAACCTTATTCATGTTCAGAATGCGGGAAATATTTTGTACATAAATCACATCTTAATTTACACAAGAGAATTCACACAGGTGAGAATCCTTTTTTATGTTCAGAATGTGGTAAATGTTTTGCACATAAATCATATCTTACTTTACACAAGAGAATTCACACAGGTGAGAAACCTTATTCATGTTCAGAATGCGGGAAATATTTTGTACATAAATCGCATCTTAATTTACACAAGAGAGTTCACACAGGTGAAAAGCCTTATTCATGTTCAGAATGTGGGAAATGTTTTGCTCAGAAATCAACTCTTGATGGACACAAGAGAATTCACACAAGGGAGAAACCTTATTCATGTTCAGAATGTGGGAAATGTTATGCATTTAAATCAACTCTTGATCGACACAAGAGAATTCACACAGGGGAGAAACCTTATTCATGTTCACCCTGTGGGGAATGTTTTGCATTTAAAGCAGACCTTGTTGCACATCAGAAAACGCACATAGGGGAGAAGCGTTTGTCATGTTCAGAATGTGGCGAATATTTTTACCAGAAATCGGATCTTATCAGACACCAGAGAATACACACAGGGGCAAAGCCATATTCATACCTAGATTTTGAAATCTGAATTATTGGAAAATCTTATTTTTTGCTTATCATCAAAAATTACTCTCAAGGAGATAAATTATCTATTTTA
Organism: Allobates femoralis; assembly: GCA_033576535.1. Lineage (NCBI taxonomy): Eukaryota > Metazoa > Chordata > Amphibia > Anura > Aromobatidae > Allobates > Allobates femoralis. The sequence continues at coordinate 472,758,328 of JARQOC010000006.1, read as the reverse complement.
TTGACAAATTGAAGAAAAAAGATTTAACAGACTGTCATATAATTGAATGAGAAAGGGAAATTACCCTAGAACTTACTGTATTTTTTGGACTATAAGACGCACTTTTAAGGAAAAAAAAATCTTGCTAGTAAGTGAGTGCCTCTTACAGTCTGCAGGCAGCTTTCTGTAATGATGGACAATGCTCAGATGTTGTCCTTCCTGATCACTGAGAGATCTGCTCTCTCCTCCTGTCCTACACTGATCTATGTGATCGGTGCAGGAGAGGAAGCTTCTGTGACACAGGCTGCACATCCTGAGTGACAGCTGAAGAACCTTCCACTCGACTAGCTCCTGGGTGTTTGAAGTCATGTAAGCAATCACAAGATCTGTAAGGACTGAAAAATGGTGTTATGTAAAAATAGTTAATTTTTATATAAATGTATATATATAGTAGTGCTGTATGTGTATACACTGACAATTAAAAGTGTAACAATGTCTTTAATTTTGGATTTCAGGCTCCATATCTCACCATTAGTGATGGGCGAACCTGCCAATGTTGGCGTTCAATGAACTTGCCCAAACCTTTTGTAAGGATCAGGTTCGGGGTCGAAAAGGGCTTGAACCCCGAACTCGGAATGTAAAGTTATGTGATGGGGGCTAGGAGGCTGTAAAAAAAAAAAGGAAGATAGTTATTAAACAGCATTTTACTTGTCGGCGTCACTGCAGCAGGACCCATCAGCCAGTAACAGATGCTTCAATGTCTATAATAGTCAGAGACAAAAAGGCACATAGGGTCTTATCTTATGATAAGGAGGGTGCAAACCCTTTTGGAAGCTGCTCAACTGATAAGGTTGTGTAACCCACAACCAGCATCTGCTCTTATACAGCTGCCGCTGGATCCTCAATTACACGTTCAGCGTGGCATATAGCAGGAACGACAGGACAAAGTGCTGGTGATCCGCGCTGCTGTAGGAAAAGACAGGACCCACGAGGTCTTTAGCAATGTTTCTTTATTCAAACGCGTTTCAGAGCACACTCTGCTCCTTCAGGGATTACAAACATCCATATTTGTAATCCTTGAAGAAGGAGCAGTGTGCTCCGGAACGCGTGGAATAAAGAAACATCATTGCTACAAACCTCGTGGGTCCTGTCTTTTCCTACAGCAGCGCGGATCACCAGCACTTTGTCCTGTCGTTCCTTGTATCAATCACAGATGCTGTCACAGAGAATTAGTGCACCAAAATCATGGTGCAGATTTCATGTTCTTTTGGTGCAATTTTGACATAAAACTGCATGCATTATGTTCAATGTGTTTATCTACATGTCCTGGCCCAATAAAGCATCAAAACCACTATGAGGTTTTTGCTGCGGATTTCATGCTTTTGTTGGTGCAATTTTGGCAAAAAAACTGCATGCATTGTGTTCAATATGTTCATCTGCATTTCCTGGCCCAAAAAAGCAATAAGCACCAAAATCGCAATATAGTTGAGCCCTTTTTATAAAATAATTCCTTGAAATTTTTTTTTTTAAATGACGTGGGGCTTCACTATATTTTTGTATGCCAGCCAGGTACAGCAGGCAGGTACAGGCCGATCACTACCCCTATATGCCTATTTTTATCTGGCTAGAAGACAAAAATATAGGGAAGCCCTTTTTTTTAATGATTTCATGAATTTCAGCAGCTGGTAGTTGGAATCCTCAGCGCATCCCATGCTTTTTGTGGCCTTGCCACTGTGAAAAGCAGCACGCAGCTGCCCCAGAAAATGGTACATTCATAGAAGCGCCATTTTCTGGAACTGTATGCGACTTTTCCAGTGTCCCTGGTGGCGTTGGCACGCTGGATAACAAAGGGGTTAATGCCTGCTTTGTATTGACTGCTGGCACTAAGCCTTGAATTCATAGGGTAAGCATTAAAAAACACAACACTGAAAAAAGCATATAGAAATAAAACACAAGACAACCTGGTTTCCCATTTTTAAGTAACAAAACACCCTTCCCTCCGACATAATCCACAAGTAATATCTTTAGCTCTGATGCATATCTCTATAAGGAGAAACCTATTCTCAATGACAGCGTCTGTGATTGGCTGTTGGCCCCCTCTGCTGTGAATATGTAGATAATGAGCAGAATCGGAAGTAGACGTGGCAGTGGGATGCGGTAAGTATAATGCTGATTAATAACTATTTTCTTTATTTTTACAGCTCCCGAACTGTAACACGGACTTCCCAGGAAAGTCTGTGTTCGAGATCTGAGCCCAAACACTTGATGTTCGGTACAGACCCTGGACTTTACAGTTCAGGTTTACCCATCACTACTCACCATCCACTACAGCTTCAAACATGAGACTACCAGAATTTTATAGACAATGAACTTGGCTACCTCTTACATAAATTTTGTGTAAAAACACAAAGGAGACAAGCGAGGCGCAGAATAGTGTCCTATCAATGGAGACACTGTCAGAAACGGTGATATGTGTTGTCCACTCACCTAGCTTGGTTGTGTATACCCACAACCGGCTTGAGCGCCTAATACAGCTGCCGCTGGACCTTCACCGCCACTGCACATGGAAACTGATAATCTGTTGTTGGGAAGAGGTGTACCGCGGTCTGCGCTGCTGTGACACGAAAGATCACAAGGAAGGCACTGCTTCAATAAAAACTTCCTTTATTTCTTTCCTCCTACGCGTTTCGGAGCCACATCCGAGCTCCTTCCTCAGGGACCCTGAGGAAGGAGCTCGGATGAAGCTCCGAAACGCGTAGGAGGAAAGAAATAGAGGAAGTTTTTATTGAAGCAGTGCCTTCCTTGTGATCTTTTGTGTCACAGCAGCTCGGACCGTGGTACACCTCTTCCCAACAACACATTATCGTCTTACATAAATTTGACTTTAAACTATTTAACGTATGATTAGTTATGCGTAATAGAGATGATAGTCCAGCTCCCAGGGTAGAATGCATGAAATTTATTTTATCATCACCTGCTCCCCATTTACAGCATGTACAGTTGCTCAATCAACATGCATAGAATAAGGCAGGAGGAGTCGCAGGCAACGCGTTTTGGACAAAGTCCTTTTTCAAGCCTGAAAGTGTGGACTTAGACAAATGCTTTATAGTCTAAAAAAGTAACCAGCAATTAATCACTGCCTGTGTAGCCAATTGATTTACTTAATTGCCGTGTCAAAGTGCAAACTTAAGAGTTAAGTGCAGAAAAGACAATAGTAATATACCTATAAAAAGTCATAAGAAAAAACAAATCAGAAGAATTTCATATAAGGAAATTCTGGGAGAAATTCATAATGAATGAAAATACAGTGTTGAATTACAATACAGAGAACATAATCATAAAATCCAAAACATAGGAAGAATACAAAATGACTAAATACAATATTGAATAAACAAATATGAATAATCAATATTGTGAATCAATATACACAGCAAAAAATTTAATGTTGATTAAATTAATATAAATACAATGTATGAAGCTGACAAATGATAATTAATTCAGGTATTAGCTTTTTTAACCATAAATGTTTTATTCAAATACATATTTTTTTATTTTTTTATTTAAATCAGATAGTTTTTATTAACATTTTGTAATAACCAAAATAACATACAGATCCAGGAGTATTAGGAATCAAAATACAATCAGTATATACTGCAAAGATTTGTATGTCCTTATTCCTGCCCCCCTCCCCCACCAACCGCTGTCCAACTAACAGTGCTCTATTATATCCATTGTAGTCTAAAGCCCCAGGCACACATAACGAGATCGTTAGCGAGATCGTTGTAACTGTGACATCGGTATATGTGACATCTAGCAGCGATCAGGCCCCTGCTGTGAGGTCGCTGATTGCTGCAAAGGGCTCAGGACCATTTTTAGGTCGTTGGTCTTCTGCTGGTCAGCACGCATCGCAGAGAGACCAGCGATCAGTGACGTCACAGGGCTGGTAACCATGGTAAATACCAGGTATCTAGGCAGCGTGCGCTGCCTGGATACCCAGTGTTTATCATAGTTACCAGCGTCCTCCCTGCTTACAGGCTGAGCTAAGCAGGGAGGACGCTGGTAACATCGCTTCCAGCGATCGTCCCTGATCGCTAGGGAGATCTGCCTGTTTGACAGCTCCCCAGCGACCAGGTAACAATGCTACAGCGATCCTGGCAGGTCGTTATCACTGTCGGGATCGCTGGAGTGTCGTTTTGTGTGACAGGACCTTAACAGTGTGAGGTAGTAAATGCATAATCACTTTAAAGGCACTAATTAGGAAATTAGTATGAACATTTGGTCTGAATGTCTTACTATGTGTTAATTCTCTATACCAGACGTATTCTGTCTCTGAACAGGTCAAAGGAGGCTAATCCTGCAGCCAGCACCCCCATATTTTTTCAAATGTTTCTGGCCACCCCCTCTTCAAATAGATGTGCTTCTCCATAGTAATTACAAAGTTGAGATTTTAATATATTCTAAGCTTGTAGGTATCTTATCAGAGATCCAGTGGGAGGCAATCAACGTTCTAGCTGCAAATAACATTCTAGCAATAGTTAGCTGAAGAGTATCGTCCCCATTCACGTCATCTATATATCCCAGTATATAGACTACCGGATCCCTCGGGATCTCCACATCAGTCACCAAATGGATAATATTAAGTACAGTAATGCAATACGCCTGCAGACATGGACACGTCCAAAGCATATGTACAATATTTGTGTCATTTAATGTACATTTAGGGCATTTGGAATCGTCTCGTATATGCAAGTCATACATCCACTTAGGTGTTCGGTATGCTCTATAAAGAATATATATCTGCGATAAGCGCTTTGGTTCCGCTAAGAGTTAGTTTAGGAAACATTTGCATAATCGAATCCCATCTCTCCTCTGTGACGGGCCCCAGCTGTGCCTCCCATTTTGGTAGTGCAGTTATTGAGTGTTTTGACAGAAGCACTCGCAGAAGTCCGCCATATGTAAAGGATATTAATCCCCTAGTAGTTGTCTGTAGACCAAGCATACTAACAATTATGTCCTGTTGGATAATAATTGGAGATTTTTGATGTTGCGTGTCATATACAGGTGGAATCTGCAGGTATTGATAGAACATAGAATGATGTATCGGGAATTCCTTTCGGAGATCTTCAAAGGATTTAAGAATACCCCCATTTAGTAACTGATATCCACCAAATCCCTATTCTTCGCCGCTGCGCAAAACCCTTGAGGGATAACAGTTCAGGCAAATGGGGATTATCCCACAACGGGGAATAAATCGTACATTCTGTGATACATCTGAGTTGCTTGAGTTTATTCCAAATTTTAACCATGAGCAGTATGGTAGGGCATTTAGAGGTAGAGGCATGAAATGCTCCAGCCTCTAGATTAGAGATGACTGATTCCCATCCCACCAGGAAGGTAAGTATTTTCCACACTGAGTCATTCACCTTACAATTAGCTCCCCCGCTAAATATTGGCACTGGGATGATAAGTAGTATAAGCAGGCGTTGGGTAAGGCCAGTCCCCTCCCCCATCCTTAGGCCTCTGCAGATGTTGAAGCTTGATACGTGCACGGCGTTGTTGCCAAATAAATTCCCATTGATTTTGTGAAATTTGTTTTGGGGAATCCAGATTGCGGCATTGTGAAGACTATATAGTAACTGCGGCATAAGTACATTTTTTATTAAATTTACCCTTCCCACCACGGAGAGATTCAGTTTAGACCAGGCCCGGACTTTATTTTTGAGTTTAATCACTTAAGGGGCAAAGGTCCAGTTGTTCATATTCCATCAATTTGGCCGCAATATCTATCCCCAAATATTTAAACTCTCTCACCATTTTTATAGAGAGACTGAGAGGTATTTCAGTATCTAGGGGAAGTAGCACTGACTTGTCCCAGTTAAAGGGATCCTGTCACCTCCAGAACGCCTCCTAAGCTACCAAAACATGTCCCTGCAGCACATTATCACTAATCTCACACTCCTTTTGTCTCCTAAAAGCATTCAGTGAAAGTGCATAAAAACATTTTAATACTTACTCATTAGTGATTATAATTAGCAGGGGCTATATTCTTTAGTCCCCAGGGCGTGTTGTTTTGCAAGCTCAAGGATCCACCCTCTCTCTGTCTGTTTGCTTTGCTTGTGCAGGCTTTACCCTCCCCTCTCTCTATCACTCACAGAATGTAAATCATTAGTCCTGCCTTCAGCTCCACATCACAGCAGCAAAGACAAAGAGAGGCTGGATCATTCAGGCTGCAAAACAACACGCCCTGGGGCTAAAGAATATAGCCCCTGCTAATTATATTCACTAATGAGTGAGTATAAAATAGTTTTTATCCACTTTCACAGGATGCTTTTAGGAGACAAAAGGAGTGTGAGATTAGTGATAGGATGCTGCAGGGACATGTTTTGATAGCTTAGGAGGCGACAGGATCCCTTTAATGGTCAGTACAGAGACCCCACCAAAGTCCGACAGGAGGATCATAGTACGCTCAAGAGAGCTACCCAGGGTTCCCAGAAACAGGAGCAAGTTATCCACGTATAACGCTCATTTTTCTTCATGGTTTCCATATCGGAATCCCTCAATGCCAGAGTCTTTTCTAATTCTTGCAGCTAACGGTTCCACAGCCAAGGCAAACAGCAGTGGGGACAGAGGGCAGCCCTGCCTTGTACCTCTATATAGAGGGAACAACTCAGAAATACATCCATTTGCTCGAATCTTAGCCTTTGGTGTCGAATATAACAGTCTGATCCACTGAATGAATCCGGGACCAAGGCCCATACACCTAAGCGTGGTCCACAGATATCTCCACTCTACACTATCAAACACATTGGCTGCATCCAATGACAGGACTACCCTCCACCCCACATTATCCGCTCTGCATATTAAGATACAATCTTCTAATATTTATTGCCGTCGACTTGTTGGGCATTAATCCCTTTGGTCCGGGTGTATTAAAGATCAATAACTTTTGAGAGTCTATTGGTCAGCACCTTGGCCAGGAGCTTAGTGCCTACTGTCAAGAAGAGATGGGTCGATATGACGACGGAATAGTGTGGTCTTTCCCTTTTTTGGGTATTACCACTATAATAGGTTCCTACATAGAAGGGGGGAGGGAGCCTGAGCCCAGGCTGGCATTTTAAACCTCTATTAGGATCGGGCGTAATATATCTTGGTATACCTGCAGAATTTTATAAAAAATACAATCTATTCCTGGCGCCTTATCGTTTTTACATAGATCCAAGTACTTCCTCTAATTCTTCCAATGTTCTAGGATCATGTAAATATAATTTAGAAGCTTCGGTCAATGTTGGGGACCCAGCCGCCCACCTCCTCCCAGAAACCTCTCTATTTCCCCCTACGACGTTTGCGTCTGTGAGGAGTATAGATTAGCATAAAATGTTTTCAACAGGCACAAGACCTCCGGCGTATTGCAGGTCAACTTCCCCCTGTCTCCCCGCAGCTGGGTAATAATTGTGGACTCCCGCTGAGCCGATGGCAGACAATAAATGGCCTTCGCTTTCAGCATTTTCAAAAAATTGAGCAGACTGGAACACAAGTTTCCTCTCCGCAGCCTGAAGGGTCACCTAAGACACCATATTTTGTGCATCTCACAGCTGTTTTTGAGTGCTAGGGGTAGATTGCAGTATCAAGGCCCTCTCCGCTTCCTCCAGTTCTTGAAACACTAGATTATCCCTTTTCCTGGAGGCTGTTTTTATTTTGAGTTTTCCCGTATGCACATACCTCGAAGGTAGGCCTTCATCGCTTCCCATACCATCTGAATGGAAGTCAAGTCTTGATTGAATTGAAAGTATTCCTGCAGCTCTCCAGTAAAGCGATCTTCCTTATCTATTGTGAGGCACAGCCGGCATGTCCCCATGGCCGGGGCGCATCACATGCAGGATCAGTATAGGATCCTGTGCACATGAGCCAGGTTGTACCGTAGGTGTGTTGTATAATCATGTCCGGCACTTGTATGTCAATGTATGAAGGATTCATGAGCCTAATGAGTAGCAGTGAATGACTCCTGAGATCAAGGAGTGGCTTAGAGCATTGGGTGTGCTGTGTGAACCAACCCGGAACACAGGAAGTTAAAATAAGCTGTGTGAAAGCTGTAGAGATCAGGCACAGAGATGAGCAGCTGTATAGGAACTAGAGGAGCTGATTACTAGCAGCCAAGTGGGTGTGCCCAGTGTGGGAGCGGTAGGCACGATAAGAGCCTGCCAGCTGATTAAGTGAGAGATCAGATGGGATCAGAGCAGATGAGCTCAGACCAGAGAGAAGTTCAGATCCAGTCTGTGTGAGGGACTGAGTGATAGTCCATACCACCATGCTGATAGATGGTGAAGGGAGCATGCTAGCTCCATGCCGGTAGCCAGGACTGGGGTCGTTACAGCACCTGGAGTGGGGAAGCCGTGGCTGACCTGGTGGACGCTGGACTGGACGTGGGGTGGAAACACGTCCAGGAAGGAGCCCGTGGGGAGGCTTGGACAACCCGTTACCTCAGGTAGCGAGACCCGGATCCGTGCCCGGTAAGACGGCAGTTCCCATGTAATGAAGTGAGCTGCGTGTGTATCATGCCAGGCGGACATAACTGCCATTGGGCCCGACTAGGCAGTCGGTAAAGGACCCGTAGATGTATGTGAGGGCTTAGGCAAAAGTGCCCTGAATGAGAGACGATGGCCTATGTGTAAGAGCCATGTATAATGTTGTGGGGAGAGAGTGACCCAGCCAGTATGGATGATGAGTTGAAGGCGATCCGTCCCTGGTGGATGAGAGGTAGGCTTGCTTGCTGCATGCAGGAGGCACCCGTCCTTCAATAGTGTGTATGTACCTGTGGCCAGAGACAGGGGTCACGAAGGCTCCTAGAAGGGTAACCATGACTGATCCGGAAGAGTGCTACTCAGATGCAGGGTACAGTTGTGGACCTGGAGACCTGCCATGAGATGGAGGTTTGGTGGCGACTGGTGGCCCGTACCGTGGTGAGTAGGCCAGGGTGACGCGTGGTTAGCCCGGATTCTACGGTTGACCAGGTCCCTGTTATGGTCATGGAGGAGCCACAGTCCATGGATGGATTATGATGGGCTGTGAGTGGGGTGAGAAGAGGCATGTGGTCCATGAATATAGTAGGATGGATCACATGTGGTATGTAAGGTCCCGGTCAGGCTGGTGTCCTGACTACGGGTTAAGGATATCATCGTGCTGGGTAACTAAAGCCGGGCGGCTGGTACCGCCATTGTGACCCACAGGGCCCGTTGAGGCATATGTAGCGAAGGTCAGAAGCAGGGGTTAAAAAGGGCTCCTAGAGTGGGGACACCATGGTTGAACCAGGTGGACTCTGACCGGGACGTAGGTTGAGATGCGTCCAGGAAGGAGCCCCTTGGGCATACATGACATGCCCGGTACTCAAGTTGCTCAATCCCTGTTCTGAACCCAGAGTGGTCATAGTTATGTATAGATAGGCCGGAGGCCGTGATCACCATGGGAGCGGTTGATAGCGCTCCAATGGGGAAAGAGTCGTGGTTACAGGTCCCGGGTTACCGTAACTGTATATGTGCAATATTCTATGTACTGTAATGTGGAAAGTAATGTATTATGTGTTGTGTTTGTGTTAAATGTTAAATGTACTACCCCGGTTACTGATGCTGGTGAGAAATAAACGGGTAGACATTTGGAAAAATTATACACATGTGTTGGCGTCATTACGCAGCAAGCGAGTCCTCCGGCTCGCTACCTTACACTATTAATTGTAACCAAAAGGGGTTAAGTTTCCACTGTAATTTAAATTGCATCCCCAGGGCCTCTCAAATCAACGAAATACTCATAGGTGAGTGATCCTAGACTGTTCTAGGAAGGTATTTAACATCTAAAGTTAGGGCCTGCATTAAACGGTCACCCAAGGCCAGGTCAATACGGGAAAGGGACGAGAAGGTAGCAGAAAAACATGCAAATTGATATGCCCTAGTATTCTGACTTTTCCACAGATCTATCAATGCCGTCTCCCTAAGTAGGATTCCAAACGGCGTTCAGTTACCGCCTGGTCTCAAGGGTTCCTGCCTCCTCTTATCCCAATGTGAGTCCTGTATGTTATTAAAGTCCCCTACTATGACATACGGGACTTGTGGATAGTCCTTTAATACAACTAGAACTTTGTAAATTACCTTACTACTATATGGGGGAGGTATGTATATAGATATAAACAGCCGTTTTGCAAAAAGTTTACAATGGAGGAGGACAAACTGGCCCTCAACATCTGTAACCACCTTAAGACATTCAAATGGGTTGCCCGTACAAACCAGCACACTAACCCCTCTCGCGTATGCAGAGTAAGTGGAATGGAACCTTACCTGTACCCATGTTTTATCCAGAATACTAACAGTTTCCGAAGTGAGGTACGTCTCCCGTAAACAGACCACATGTGGCATTTCTTCTAATATTAAACTAAATATGGCCTGTCTTCAGCTATTGCCAGATTTCTGTATGTGGCAAGGAAATTGATTGCCAGGTACTGGATAAAGGAGGATCCACCGACCAGAGGAGAGTTTGTGAGGCAGGTGGACTGTATGATTAGACTAGAAAGGGGAATCTACGAGAGAAGGGAGAACCCTAAAATGTTCGAGAAACAGTGGTCTCCCTAGCTGCAGTATGGCTGAGGAAGGAGGTTATTAAAGACTGATTGAACTTATGGGAAAGGGAAGTGGGGGGCTTTTTCTTTATTTCCTAGACCTATAAAGAAAATGGTTGAAATGTATACTATACCTAAATTCGGATCGGCTGCTAGAATACTTCAGGGGAGAGATATGCTGTCGGGAAAATGGGAGGGAGGGATGGAGGGGTACTTGGGGGAGATAATCTATGTATTTTTGTTAAACTGTGTTTGATATGGTATTGAATAAGTTGCACTTATAACCTGCAATAAAAACCTACCTGATTTAAAGAAAAAAATATGGCCTGTCTTTTCGTATGAGACTTCAGACCTCTAATGTTCCAACTGAACATCTTCATATTACCCGCCATTGGTTTGTAGAAGGTATATATACTGTATATTCCTGTCGTACCTTGGCATAGGAAAAAAAACTACGACACTGAAAATAGTAAGGCAATAAGAGCACTTAATCCCCCAACCCTTTCCCATTCCCATAAACAATAACCATAAACCCAACACAGTAATATTGTGGTGGCGATTATCTCACAGCACAGCACCTATGACCAAAGTAGTAAAGAGAAGTCAGAGCAGAAGTGTAGAAAAGAAAGATCAGGGGAGCCCCCAGAGAAGAGGAAAAGAGGGAAGTGTTAAACAAAAGAAAGGATTTATGAGAAGAGGTGGGCCAGGAAAAGAGAAAAAGAGAGGGAAGGAGAGGGGCAAGGAGACAAGGGCGAGGAGTAGGATTATCAAGGAGTATCTTTCTCTCCAACAACCAACGTGTGCCAACCTCCTTAAATAGGCATTACCCGTAGTCCACCTTCATCGCCAAAATATGGGTGAAAATATCCAGGGGGAGAAGAGAGACAAGGACGGAAGAGGGGGAAGGGAGAAAAAGGGAGGGGAGATGGGGAGGAAAGAGAAGGGAAAAGATTGGAAAGTAAGGGGGAAAGGGAAAAGAGGCAAGGACCAAAAAATGGTGAGGAGGCAACAGTCTCGAGTTTTATCCATCCGTTGTCATTAAAAATGACCTAACCAGTGGGAAATAGAAATCCAAACAGGGGCAGTTCATTCTTCATCCTGTGTTCTTCTTTTCTCCCTCTCTCTCCTCAGCTGTCCCTCATTCGCATCTAACCAACTCATGGCCTCCTTTGGGCAGGAAAGAAGACAACCTTGTCTCCAGCCACAACTCTCAGCTTCGCAGGAAACATCATGGAATATACCGTTCCAATGGCCCTCAGTCGCTTCTTGACACCTATAAATTTGGCTCGCTGTCTCTGGACCTCCAAGGAATAGTCAGGGTAAAATGAAACACTGGAGCCATTGATATTGAGATCAGGGTGCTCTCTAGCATATTGTAGAATAGTGTCTCTGTCCCTGTAGTGTAGAATTTTCACCAGCACAGTCCTAGGTTGTTCACCCGGGGGAGGGGGCTGAGCAGGGACCCTATGGGCACGTTCCACATCGTATAGACGAGTCAGCCCTTCAGGGCCTACAATATTTTTTAGCCAGGTTTCGAAAAATTCAGTCGGATTATTACCCTCGTATCTTTCAGGCACTCTTACAATACAGACGTTGTTGCATCTCAATCTGTTTTCTAGATCATCAGTTTTAGCATGGAAGGTATTAAAATGCTTGTCAGCTTCCTTCTGGTATTTAGCACATCCAGACATTTGATTCTCCACCGTGCTGACCCGCTTTTCCAACGCTCCTGTTCTGTCACTCTGCCACTCGATTCCAGAATTCTCCTATCTTGGGGTATCACCCCTTTTTTACCACATCCCTTCCAGCATAATGGGGAATATGATTTGTTAAATTTGAACATTTTGTAAGGGGTCAGATAACAGTTCATATGTATTTTCTTTAGTTGTTCTAGATGATTAATACCAGGAGGAGTGCCTTTGACTAAATGTGGCCGCAGTCCACCAGTGTTCAGGGGTGGCTGCGAAAGAGAGTGCCCCCTCCCAGACATTCATATAAGGGAGTTTGACTGACTCTGCTGGTGAATTAAGAGTCCTTTAGAATGTAGACAATCCATGTTCATTGGAGTATTCTACTTTAAAAGTATTTCTGGATCATGTCTGATGAGGCAGGGCCCCACCAAGCAGGAAATGTGCACGACTGGATAAAATGACGGATTTGGAGGTACTGATAAAAGTATGTTTTGGGAATCTTGTAAAGTTGGGACAAGTCTGCAAAGGAGGGGAATACAGGGCCACCTAAGGGTAAGTGCACACTGGCCGGGTTTTCGGCGGTTTACCAGTGTAAACCGCCGTTTTGTTTACATTAGTTTTATGTTAATTTATGTTAATCCAAACCGGCGTTTGGATTAACATTAAAACTAATGTAAACAGCCCAAGGCTGTGCACACACCGGCGGTTACCCAGCGTCATCCGTTGCTAACCCGCAGGTTTCCCAGCGGGTTAGCAAAGAATGACCATGTTCTAAAAAACGGCGGTTCTGCAGCGGCTGCAAGCAGAATCATGTGCTGCTTCCAGCCGCTGCAGAATCGCCGCCGAGAACCCGCTGGGCAGCCGCCGGATACCGCCCGCACATACCCGCCAGGAAGACGGTGGACGGCGCCGGAGCTTCCTGGCGGGTTCCGCAAGCTGCCGCCGACGAAACCGCCGGGTAAGTGTGAACTTACCCTAAGAGTTTGTCAAGCATGCTTACACCTGATATCACCCACAGGTCTAGAGACAACCCAGAGATGTGTGCCTCAATCGCTTCTACAGAAATGTATTTAAATAGGGATTTTGTCAGTGTTCCATCAAGGTCACTCCAATAAGAGATCAATGAGGACATCGTATGTAAGGGAAAATTCGATTTCAGGGGCTTCAGTAGCTCGATCTCTAGCTAAAAGCTAGTAGACCTGTGGGGAGCAAACTGTCTTTCTATTTGGAGCCATTTATAATTAATATCCCCAGCCAACCAATTCTTTGCGGCCTCTAGTATGGCAGCCTTGTAGTACAAAGATAGATTTGGTACACCCATTCCACCACGAGAATATTGGAAATGTAGAGCCGTGACCGCCACTCTTGGTTTTTTGTTTTTCCAAATAAACTTACCAAGTAGGGATTGTAGGAGCCCTATCCATCTAGATGGGAATTTGAGAGGGAGACATCTGAACAAGTAGGTAATATTAAGGTACCGTCACACGCGGCAATATTGCTTGCAATACCACTGGCAATTTGCTGGTTGCAGTGAAATCCAGGACACATTGTTCCATTTGTACAAGGCATCAAAATAGAATAATGTGTCCATGATTTCACTGCAACCAGAAAATTGCCAGTGAAATTGCAAGCAATACTGCCGCGTGTGACATCATTTTTACCATATGTATTCTGGCAACCCAGGACAGTGGGAGAAGGGTCTGCCTTGCCAAGTCCCCACGAACTTCTGAAATCAGTGATTCACAGTTCAACTTAATTAGATTTACAAAGTTTGTAATTTTAATGCCCAAATATGTAAATCCGGCTTCCTTCCACTTAAATGGAAAATGCTCTAGTATTTTATCTTTTACCAGAGGTGTAATATTTATGTGGAATATGATAGACTTTGTGGCATTTAATTTGTAATATGAGATTCTGGAGAATTCAGCTAGGGTGTCCATGACACCCACCAGGGACCCCTCCACGCCGGTGAGAGAGAATATCACATCATCTGCATACAATCCCACCACATGGCCTGTGTCTCCCACATGAACTCCATGTATGCTTGAATTAGTTCTAAGAGCCTCTTCCAGCGGCTCCATTAATAAAGCAAAGATAATCGGTGAGAGAGGGCAGCCCTAACGGGTTCCATTAGTTATCATGAACCGGTCTGAGGTGAAGCTAGACGCATTCACCACTGCGTTTTTAATAGAGCATAGGGCCAATATAGCCATTTTAATATCTCCCACAAAATAAAACTTATCCAGGACCTCGTCCATATATCCCCAGTGCACTCTGTCAAACGCCTTCTCGGCGTCAAGAGACAGCAGTACGCCAGGGAGTTTATTAGTATCCATTATCTCTATCAAATCTATTACTCTTCTAGTGCTGTCCTTGGCTTGTCTCCCAGGAACAAACCCAACCTGGTCAGGTGCTATCAGAGAGGGAAGGACAGACATTCTGGCCACAAGGATTTTAGAGAATATTTTTAGGTCACAGTTTATTAAGGAGATAGGCCTAAAATTACCAGGATTGTTCGGGAGTTTCTCGGGTTTAGGAATGGTTGTGATTACTGCGTCAAGGTTTTCATGGCTTATTGAAGAACTACCTTTTCAAAAATTGAAAGTTTTTAGGGTAAGGAGCTAATGATTTGACTAAACAATGATAATAGGTGTCAGACAAACCGTCTGGGCCCGGAGCAGAGGACTTTTTAGTAGTACGGATTATTTCTTCTATTTCAATTATAGATATTGGAGTATTTAGATCACTTAGCTGAGCCGCTGATACTTTGGGGAGTGAGATATTTTCTAGGAAATTACCAATTTCTTGTGGATTAGGCTAAACTGTATGGGGATCCTCTTTTAGGTTGTAGAGTGAATAATAAAATCGCCTAAATTCTTTAGCTATGTTCATTGGATTTAGTACTTTAGTCCCATCAAGTTTATTCAAGTATGCAATTCTATTTCTTATCTCCGTTCGTTGATTCTCCTAGCTAAAATCTTCCCTTCTCTATCTCCCTCTTCGAAAAAGCACTTAAAAAGTCCAAAACAAAATACCATGGCATAGTATTTTGTTTTGGACTTTTTAAGTGCTTTTTCGTACTGGAATAAAAATAGAGAATGCAGTCTCGTTTTATGTTCCGTTATTTTTTGGGACAACTGTGGGGTGGGGTTTTTCTTGTTGCTTTGTTCCAGATTGTTAATTTGAGTTAATAGGTCTGACACTGCCTCCTCTCCTTTTCTTTTCTGCTGCTGCCATCTTAATAAAAATACCTCTCATGTATGCCTTGTGAGCTGACCATACCACTTCATCTGAGGTGGAGTTATTATCATTTATGTCAAAGAAGTCTTTTAATTTTGTCTCTATTCAATGTTTTGTTTGTTGTTCAGTAAAAAACCATTTAAACGCCACCTGTAAGCTTTGACCGAAGAGTCCCTATCAGATATGGTGAGTGAGACAGGAGCATGGTCAGACCACGAGATCACACCTATCGTTGCCTCAAGCACACAACCTAAAATTCTATCATCAACAAAAATATAGTCTATCCTGCTATAGGAATTAAATATAGGGGAGAAATGGGAGTAATCTCTCTCAGAGCTGTGGAGATATCTTCAGATGTCGTGTTGTATTCTGAAACCAGTGATTTCATCTCTCCTCTAGCGGTACTTCTGTTTGAGCAATCCAACACGGCAGACATGGGGAGGTTAAAATCTCCACAGACAATTTTATACCCTTTGGAGAAACACTGAACTCTCTTAAATGTTTGTCTGATAAATGAAAACTGGTGGGTATTTGGGCCATATAGAGATACAATCGTGTACCTAGTGTTGTTTAAAGAACAATCAAGGAAAATAAAACGCCCCTCCGGATCACTAGTAGTGTCATACAATTTAAAGGATAGGGAGTCTCTTATAAAAATAGCCACTCCAGCTCTTTTAGTCTTGTTGTTTGCAAAAACCTGGTGTGGATATCGAGGGTTCTTTAGCCGATCAATATCCTGCACCAACAAAGTGAATTTCTTGAACACAAATTACATCAGCAGTTTCTTTACAAATATTCTTCCAGACGATGGATCTTTTACCTGGTGAGTTCAAACCGTTGGCATTTATAGATATAACCGTAATATGCATTGTTAATACTATATACTGCTTTATGTGAAACCATTGCTCTAAAATGTGTTAAAAACATGGGGAGGACAGACAGGGGACGGACGGACAGGGAAACAAATTTGCTTTTATAAATAATTGCTGGGTTATCAAGCCTAAATTTTTGCTTCATCATAAGAGGAAGTCCCCTTACAGTCCCAAAATCAAGCAAACAGTAAAGAAAAGGGAAAAAAGTGAAACAATTGTTTGAAAGAGAGTGAAAAAAAGACACTCTGTGGGCAACTTTGCCTGGTTTCAACACTGCCAGACAAACAGTAGAAAGCAGGAAGCAGAGAACGGCTATCCAGTAATCAATCATGCCGTGAACCAGTCTGGGTCCAGTTTTTTCCTTTTCTGTGCCTGAGGAGCTCTTTTGTCATTCAAATATATAGGCTAAATCTTACATTTTAGCAATAAATCTCTCACTTTTTCTGGGGATTTGCAGGCAAATATGGAATTGTCCCTCAAGACTTTCAGTTTCGTGGGGAACCCCCAGTAGTACTTTATCACTTGTTCCGTGAGGGCATATACTACCTACTCTGAGCTAGAGTACCTGCTGACAAGTCAGGGAATACCTTCAGGTGGGCCAAGTTATCTGGAAGTTTCGGCCTTTTCCTGAGCCCAGCCATCAAAGTCTCCTTTATTGTATAGAAATGAATGCGGGCAATAACATCTCGTTGTAAACCTGGGTTGAGACCTTTTGGTTTTGGTATCCTGTGTATTCTATCCACAATTAAGTCCTTGCTGTCTGCAGAAGGAATCACTGTGTGTATGAAGCTTTGCAGGAGACTTGACAAATCTTTGTCAGGAATAGATTCATCAATCATTAGCAATATTTAATTATTCACTAAAACAACAACAGTTCAATGTAACAGAAGACCTCAAAGAATAAATCAGTAGAGCGTGGTGTTCAACATTTTTGCTTATTCTGCCTCCAAAATAATGTAATAAGAGGCCACAGGGGGGGCGTGGCCGAGCTTTGAATGGCACAGCCTGCTTAGGACAGGAGCTCCAACAGAGATCGGCTTCAACTTGGCACAACAAGGTGAAAAACCACTCTGGGAAGCCCTAAATAAGTTTCCTGGTGACCTGAGGACACTGTTTCCAATGGTGCATCGCAAGCCAGCAAGAAGGAGATCTCCAAAGAAGGTGACTGCATATTACTCCAGAGACCAGGTACTGAATTCAGCCTCCAATATGGCTGCAGCTTCTCATTCCCCAGCCCCCACTCCCAGCTTTTCACAATCTGGCTCGCACACAGAAGCCTTAAAAGGAGGAGGGGAAGGTCAGACAGACATTCCACTTACACAGAAAACAATGGAGGGTTTGCTAAAAAACCTGAGGCAAGAACTCCAATCTGATCTTAAACGAATGATAGCTGATTTTAAGGCAGAGATTAGGGGAGCACTACAAGAACTAGGAACTAGAATAGACCACCTGGAGCAGAAGCTGGCAGAACTTACTAAATCTCATAATGAACTGATAGGTGCTAATGAGGCAGGATATATCCATGGTTGGCACTTCGGGCACCATGTGGCCTACAGTGCTCTGTCCCCTTCTACTTGTGGACATGTCAGATGAGGCTGGCTATAATGCTGGTGAGGTGCTAGGCACTGGGTCAGGAGCAGGAACTCCGAAGCAAGCGTCCTCACTCCTCGGCAGACATGCCACACACCCCAACTCTTGCACTTTAAATACACATTTCTTTAGTTTTAAAGAGAAATGATCTTTTAATCTTTTCAGAACGGTGAACACATGGGACCTTTGTGTCTCACAGTCCCTGGAAAAGATGAGGATATCTTCAATGTAATACAAATGCCCAGGAGATCTAGAAAAACATTATTGACCAATGCCTGAAATCATGCTGGGGCATTACAAAGCCAAGAAGGGTATCACGCGATTCTCATAGTGACCTTCCGGGGACGGAAGGCTGTTTCCCACTCATCCCTCGTCTTGAATTGAGAACAAGGTTATAGGCTTCTCTGAGGGTCAGCTTTCCCCAATTAAATTATTAAAGAGAATGGGAATGAGAAGGGGGTATTGGTTACGACCAATTATCTGATTAAGCTCCGAAAAATTAGTATTAGGTCACAAACACCCATCCTTGTTGATCACAAAAAAAGAAACCTGCTCTTACAGAGGATTTGGAGTGGCAAATAAACCCATTCACTATATTCTCCTCAGTGTGTTTTCTCATGACTTGTCTCTCAGGTTCTGACAAACTAAAAATTCTACCTCTAGGTAATTTTGCACTCTTAGTAAATTAAATGGAGCATCATAGTGTCTTTGTGGGGGTAACTCTCATGTGGCCTCCTCAAAAATACTGTGGAAACTTTGCCAAATACAAAGGTATCTGCAAGATGGAGCCCACCACCCATGGCTTCATGGGCATACAGGTTCAGGTTCACGACCCTATCGGAGGTGCTGTGTCATGCCGGTCGGGACACAGCTGTTTTATATTTTAACCTCCTCGATCGGGACCCACGAAACTTCAATGGGCCTATGATAGTCCGTATTCGGACTCAACCTGATTAAAAAAAAGGCGCCCAAAACCTTACTTATTTTTCTATCTCCTTTTCCTCTCCCTGCCTCTATTTTCCTGTCTTACCTTTTTCTGGTTTCACTTTCTCTTCTTACATCTTTTTTCTTTAATCCTTATCCTCCACTTCTACTCTCCCTTCTTCCAGGGCTATGCTCGTTGACAGTTTTTACCCCCTTGAGTCCTTTCGTATTTGGCCACTTGCCCTGATCCCAAGCACTGAGTACGAGCAACACAGGGGCGGTCACAGACTGCAGGGGGCCCCTGTGCAAGAAACCTTTCTGGGCCCCATCCACATACTGAAACAAAGTTATGTAAATATATATATTGTGCCATTTATTATTTGTTTAGGACACAACTATCACATTTAAACAATAAATTAATTCCATATGTAACAACTGAATATAACACAAAGCAGTCATGCAATTGATATGTCATATCTGGATGAGCTCATCACAGCCTATGACTTTTCACAGTACAGACTGTCATTAGTTTACATGTTGAAGGAAATAATACTGTAGCGAGCATAGGATTTAGTTTTTTCATCTTTCGGGCTGCTTTGTTGAAGGGAGTGATTGCCGACATCATATACGGTTTAAAGGCTTAGTCCATGTCCAACCATTTGTTTCCTAACTTCCTATTAAATTTATCCCTATAATCTAAGCTATTTTCTAATATAGTTCCTTTAATAATTTCCTACAGTTCCCTTTCTACACTAACAGCTACAGGGTTTTTTCTTTCTTTTTTTTGCTATGACGACGATTGCACTTTGCGCCCTAGTGCATGCTGGGAAACTCACGCAGAACATCATCACAGCAGGGGAAGAGGCTGTAGTCACTTCCTCAGCCTCTGCCCCTACCTGAAACAAACCGTCATGTTAGGGACGCTGGTTTCAGGGGTGGCACTGTCACTGTTGTGTACACGAGGGTCTCCAGCCCCCACCTTCCTCCTCCCGCAATGTGGTGTCTCAGCCCCCTCCCAATGCAGTGTCTCATCCTCTGTGTGATGAGGGCACTGTCTTAGAATGATGTTGGCTTATAAATAGTGATGTGACATCAGAGAAGTGTCAATATACTGGCAGTGCGGGAGGTCATCTGTGCAGAAGAAAATGTCCACCCCGCAGGAGATGTCACTGGTCTCTGCTGGGGCGGCTTATAAATAGTAATAAGCCAGCAATAGTAAGGTGTCTGTGTACCTGGCATATTAAAGTAAGGACTACTGGCACACCTACATGTGAAGGTGCTACCTGGAAAAAGACAATATGTGTTAAATAGATATCTGCTGCACACTAAACATTACATATGACATAATGGCTAAAGATTGAGTGACTAGCATATAGAAAACTAATGCAAATTTGGATGAGGAAAACTGATATTGCAGAAACTGCTTAAGGATACAAAATGAAAAAATGAGAATCTTAGTTGATGCATTGACCATTGTATGTAAGCCCGATAACCTCCGTCAAGGAGCTCTCGTATCTATCAGGTCCCTGACCTTGTGCCTCTGTTTGTGGTGTAAATACATATGAGGGTTTGTGCCTCTGAGTGCAATTAAAACCTGTGTGTATGGGTGTGGTAGGAAGCTTGACTACAGCAAGATGGTGAACTAGACATGGTAAACCAGACATGGCTATTGGGGAAGGATGCTCAGTCAGAAAACTGTAACTATATTAACAATCTCTACCGGCATAGACCAGTGAAGTCATCTGCAGGGCAGCGCTGATCTCCTGCACTGCAGACCTCCCGTACTGCTGGTATACTGACACTTCTCTGATGTCAGTTTATCACTATTTATAAGCCAACATCATCCGAGTTTTGTTTTTTTTCAGAGCTGGAATGGTGCTTTAAATGTAAGCCCTCTGGCCCGGTCATATACTCACCATCTGCCAGCTTCACCTTTTACCGAACCCGCTCTGGTCCTGCAGTGCGCCATCTTGTGACTGTAACTTCCGACTGGCCAGAAGTCAGACGTTACGTTACTGTCGCTCAATGCATCTCCATGAGATCTAGAACGATGCCATGATGAAAATACATATTAATAATATTTATTCATTTATATAGCGTTTTACATACATCAGTAATGCTGTCCCTTATTGAGGCTCACAATCTAAACATCCTATCAGTATGGTTTTGCAATGTGGGAGGAAATCGGAGTGCCCGGAGAAAACCCACGCAAACATGGGGAAAACATACAAACTCCCTGCAGATGTTGTCCTTGGTGGGAATTGAATCCAGGAACTCGGGACCTCAGTGCTGCAAAAGCTGCAGTGCTAACCACTTGAGCCACTGTGCCGCCCAAATACAAATACAAAAGTTACGCCCAAATACAAATGTTATGGCTCCTGGAAGAAGAAGAGGGAAAAATGGAAAATCATCAAGGGGTGAAAAGATTAATAGTAAACTGTGGACCCAATAAGATATTTTGCATATGGATTTATAGGATATGTGAAGTCATGGTCGGACTGGGGTGTCTGGGGCCCACCAGTGAAATTGACTTCAGGGGCCCACCCCTGTTAGCCATTATACCCATTATAGTGGCGGCTCCTTCACATCACTGTGCACTCACCGGTACAGTGATGTACAATTACTGCAATTTGCATTATAGGGATTCTTTGGTGAAAACAAGTTATCAGAGTCCACAGGTTCCGTAGGTGATCACTTATTTATTGGTGGAATCCGACCAGTGGAGTCAGATCGTCAGAAGAATGTGACACTTTTATCCCCATTATAAACTGCAGCGGCCGGTAACGATGTGACCGCTGCTCTATTCATCATCATTGGGACTTCCAGAAAAAGCCAAACCCAGCGCTCACAACCACTGAGGGAATGAATGGATCATGGGTGAGCTGTACATCAGCTCCAGTCTAATGGGGAGAAACAAACCTCTGACTAAGGACCATCATTAAGGACAATGTTTTTAATGTGTGTGTTTTTATTTCTTTCTAATAAAATGAATTTTAAGGATCAATATCTCAGGACTCGGAGCTGAAAGTTTTTCTAATTTGTTTGGATATGTTATAGGGATAAGATTTGCACATTCAGCAGTCGGACCCCCAACAATTAATAACTTATCACTTATCCTTACGTCATGTGCACACACTGAGTATTTGGTGAGATTTTTACCAGGAGTGGAACAATCAAAGATAGTAGTATTTTCTGATTTTTTTTTCCTCTCCTGGTTTTGCCTTACAAATACAGAGGTAAAAATCTCACTAAATACTCAATATATGCATGTAGCCTTAGAAGAGAGGATTACTTTCTTTCTTTGGAGAAACTCTGTAAGTGCATCTCTTGCAGGGCCTGGTTGGCACATTTCAGCCTGGGGGGCAATCACAAGGTGGTGGCCCCTAAGGTGCAGCGGCGGCCCAACTTTGGCCTGTTTATCTCTGTCCGCTACATTAAAGCAGCAGAGGTAAAAGGATTTAAAAACAGGCTGATACATATCTAATATATAATTACCCTAAGGCACTTCCGTCATATTCGGCGCTACTTCCGTCGTCGTGTCCGTGGCTGCCTCCCAAAACCTAACTCGCAAAGCCTCACTTGCAATGGCACTCGCAATGGCTTTGCGAGTCCTTGCAGAATAGGATTCAGTGACTTGCAAAGCCTCACTCGCAATGGCTTTGCGAGTGTTCACTGAATACGCTGCACTGTCAGTCACAGCTTCACTTCCAATGTCCGGGAGATAGATAGATCTTTCTCTCTCTCTCTCTCTTCCGCCCGGCGCTGCTCCTGCCCCCCGCGGCTCCTGCGGCCCCACCGCGGGTCGTCCTGCCCCCCCGCGGCTCCTGCGGGTCGTCCTGCCCCCCCGCGGCTCATCAGGCCCCCCCGCGGGTCGTCCTGCCCCCCCGCGGCTCCTGCGGGGCCCCCCCCGCGGCTCATCGGGCCCCCCCGCGGGTCGTCCTGCCCCCCCACGGCTCCTGAGGGCCCCCCGCGGGTCGTCCTGCCCCCCCGCGGCTCCTGCGGGCCCCCCCGCGGCTCCTGCGGCCCCCCCCCCCGCTTGCTTCTAATAAAAAAAAAAAAAAACACCTCATGGATACTCACCCGGCGCGCTCCATCTACGTCCTCTAGTTCCATGCCTTGAGGACCTGTGGTTGCCTGGGAAACCGATCAGCTGATTGCTTTCCCAGGCAACCACAGGTCCTGCAAGCTGGCACACGGGTGTGTATGCTCTCATCCATCCTGCCCCTACCCCTGCCACCACCATCCTGCCCCTACCAGCCACCGGCTCCACCCTGCCCCCCCCCTCTCCCCTCCATAGCCCCCCCCACTCCATCCTGCCCCCACCCCAGCTCCATCCTGCCCCCCCCCCACCGGCTCCATCCTGCACCCCCCCGCCCGCACCATCCTACCCCCCCGCCGCCTCCATTCTGACCCCCCCCCCCACACCAGCTCCATCCTGCCCCCCCCACACACCAGCTCCCATCCTGCCCCCCCCACGCCTCCATCCTGCCCCCCCACTGCCTCCATCCTGCCACCCACCCCCTCAACTGCATCCTTCCCCCCCCAGCTGCATCCTGCCCCCCCACCAGCTCCATCCTGCCCCCCCAACCATCCGCCCCTCTCATCCGCCCCCCATCCTCCCGCCCTCCATCCTGCCCCGCCGCCATCCTGCCCCCCTCCCCATCCTGCACCCTCGCTCACCCTCCCCCCCCCCATCCTGCCCACTCCTCCATCCTCCCCCGCCCCATCCTGCCCCCCCGCCATCCTCCCCTCACTCCCCCCCCATCCTTCCCCTCCCGCTCCATCCTCCCCCGCTCATCCTGCCTGCTCCCCATCCTCCCCCTGCCCATCCTGCCCCGCCCACCATCCTGCCCCCCCCGCTGCTCCATCCTGCCCCCCTGCCGCCTCCATCCTGCCCCCTCCCTCCCATCCTGCCCCCACCCCCCGGCTCCATCTCACACCCCCCCCTCGCCGCTCCATCCTGCCCCCCTCCGCCTCCATCCTGCCCCATCCGCCCCCCTCACCATCCTGCCCCCCACCCCCTCCCCTAACCCCCCTCCGCTCCATCCTGCCCCCCCATGCCCTCCATCCTGCCCCCCCCTGCCATCCTGCCCCCCATCCTGCCCAGCTCCATCCTGCCCCCGCTCCTCCATCCTGCCCCCCCGCCCTCCGCCCACCTCCTCTCCTGCTCCCTCACCTCCCCCGCCCATCCTCCCCCCGCCGCTCCATCCTGCCCCCCCACCAGCTCCATCCTGCCCCCCCGCCTCCATCCTACCCCCGCCGCCCTCCATCCTGCCCCGCTTGCTCCATCCTGCCCCCGCCACATCCTGCCCCCCGCTCCATCCTGCCCCGCTCGCTCCATCCTGCCCCCCGCCACCATCCTGCCCTCGCCTCCATCCTCCCCCCGCCTCCATCCTGCCCGCTCGCTCCCATCCTGCCACCACATCCACCCCCTCACCATCCTGTCCCCTAATCCCCTGCCAGTTAGCGGTCATGTGACCGATCAGCTGACCGGTTTCCCAGGCAACAACGGCTCCTAAACCCTGTAGGACCTAGAAGACGAAGGTGGAGCGAGCTGGTGGACAGGTGAGTATCCTCACTGAGGATTTTTTTATTTTTTGAAGGGAGGAGCGGGGGGGAGCAGAGTATGCCCATATACCATAGTGCTGCTATACATGTGCTATAAAATTCCACCATATACTATAGTAAAACTCTACATATACTGTTATATACTCTCATATACTATAGTGCTGCTATACATGTACTGTAATGTATCGCCATATACTATAGCGCTGCTATACATGTAATGTAATGTACCACCATATACCATAGCGCTTGCTATACATGTACTGTCATGTACCGCCATATACCATAGCGCTGCTATACATGTGCTATAAAATACCCCCATATACTATAGTGCACCTGTACATATACTGTAATATATTGCCATATACTATAGTGCTGCTATACATGGGCTATACTGTACCGCCATATACCATAGTGCTGCTATATCTAATATATAAAACCCAAAGGCTCACTTCCGTCATTTTAGCCAGCACTTCCGTCAGTTTGTCATCGCCAAAGTCACGTCACCACAGCGCTACACCCGTCCAGAGTGGACCAACATGCCGGCCCTAAGCGGAGTGCGACTCAGGCAGCCCCGCCACGCTTACCAACGCCGCTACACTGCCTAAAACACACATCACGGGCGGGAGACCACCCCCGTGATGTGTGCAGCCTGGAGGAGCAGAGGTGTGCCTAATTCTCATGTCGCCGCTCCAGTCTCCTCTCTCCTCCAGCCGCATCTCTCCTCACCCCTCCTGCCTCACCTCTCCTCACCCCTCCAGCGCCACCTCTCCTCACCCCTCCAGCCTCCCGCCACATCATACTCTGCTATCCACAGAGCCGCCTGTATACTCTGCTACCCACAGAGCCCCCTGTAGACTCTGCTACCCACTGACCCGCCTCTATACACACAATTCATTTCACCGCGCTCCCGATGCAATTGCATCGGGCCCCTGACCACTGCACTCTGGCCCATCCACTCCACTCTGCCCCTGACCACTGCACTCTGCCCGTGACCACTGCACTCTGCCCGTGACCACTGCACTCTGCCCGTGACCACTGCACTCTGCCCCTGACCACTGAACTCTGCCCCTGACCACTGCACTCTGCCCTAAAGCAGACTATTAGCCACTGAGCCTCCGTATACTCTGCTAACCACTCAGCCGCTGTATAGTCTGCTAACCACTGAGCCCCCGTATACCCTAATAACCATAGGCTAGAATACCCGATTCTTTAGAATCGGGCCGCCATCTAGTGGATTCATAAAAGGTGATATCATTGGCCCGGCGGATCTCCAAGAAATAGCACCTCAGATCATCACAGACCCTCCGCTATGTTTTACGGTTGGGAGAAGGCAGTCTGAATGGAATGCTTCTTTCGGCTGTCTCCAAACGTACACTCGGCCGGAGGTCGGAAAATGGGGTTAGCAATGATTCGTCTGAGAATATCACGTTTCCACTGCTCGGGGGACCAATTCTGGAGGTTACTACACCACTCTAAACGCTTGGAAACATTTGTCATTGAGAGCAGCGGTTTTCTAATTGCAGCTCTTCCGTGGAATTCAGATTTGTGCAGCTCCCGACGAACAGTTTTCGTGGAAACTGGGTTCTGTAGGTGTTCATTGAGCTCAGCAGTGATTTTCGGAGCCGTGGTCTTGCGATCCTCTCTCACAATTCACTTTAGAGTCAGACGGTCTCTCTCAGTCAACTTCGACTTTCGGCCGGACTTGTGCTTTGCTGCGGACGTTTTTCCTTCTCTTTCAAACGCAGTCATTACTTTGGAGACAGGACCTCTTGACACACCAAGCATTTGGGCACTTTCTGTTACACTAGTGCCTTACATACGAGCACCAACAATTTGGCCTTTTTGAAAATCCGAAAGGTCTGCCATTGGTATCCGGTTCTCATCAATGTTCTTACAATTCGGCAAAACAAACAGTTAATTTACATACACATATCACTTAACACAAATAATTAACTACAAAACATTAACGTATGTCACGGTTTGCATGTTTATAACATGTTCAAAGATTATGATGCCAAAACGTTAGGCGTTTCCATTATTTTGTCCAACCCCTGTATGTGTAACTGTCTTAGTCAGCATGATGAAGTCACCATATTTCAGAATATAGCTTTTCTATCAGGGGATCGGGGCCCAGAATCACGATATCATCCTGTGTGCCGGACACCTGCGTGTGTCCCCGTGCCTGTCATCTTGATTCCTATCTGCTTTTGTCGTCCATCTCTGTATCATTCCAATAAACCTCAGCCTTTTGGTTCTGAAGACCTGTCTACAAAGTTTTCTCGGACTTTGATAACTACCAGACAAGGAAGGTCTTTCTTTCATTCTCTTTTTCAATACCTTAACAGGGATACAGTGGTGAGAGATGTATCCAAACCTGTGCGTGCACACCCGCTATAGAAATGAGGACTGTGTATCTCATGGCTGGTGCTGACTTGTTTTGGACTGTACCATATGCGGTTTATGTGGTCTGTTAATAAACCGACATGAATTTATTTAAATGAAGAGACTGTTCTGTTTGATTATCTCTACCAAGTGGGTGAAACCCAAACCCGATCCGTGATCGCTATCCTACAATATATAAATACGCCATAATAGTGACCAATTAGGGATTTTTTTTTCAAAGAATGGACATTCGCAACAAGTATTATATCAAAGAACGAAAAAATGTGAGAACAGGCCAAATTCTATGCAAAAGTACAAATTTCATTTATATTCAAAAGGGGACAGTGCGGTGCCAGCTTAAAACAGGTAGGGGTCAGTAATGAGGGCAGCTTAATGTAATGTTACCAATAGATAGATATCAATTATCACACACGTATTGGTGTTATTCCTATATAATACAGTTTTATACAATATATTAGGTATATATACAGAGGTGTATTGGTATTACCTCGGGAGTACAGTGATCGCTATACAATTGTATTAGTACACTGGCACTTATGGTGTAACACAGCTTCACAGTATAGTATAAAATAAAGTTGTTGCGCACAGTATGATCTTTAGTTTTCTTTATTTCTTTATCTCAACTATGAAGGTACCGTCACACAGGGACATATCGCCGGCGATATTGCCGGGGATCGCGGGAGCGCGCATCCCTGACAACATCGCCGGTGAGATGTCACACTGAGCATCTTACCGGCGATGTCGCCGGCTAGTTGCCGCGGCTATCGCTCGCTGGGTTGCCCAGCAACCCAGCGAGCGATAACCCGCAATGTTGTAGATAGGCGGAATCGCCCGTAATATTGCGGGTTGCCGCGTTACACAGGGCGATCAGGCAGAATCGCCTGAGCAACATCGCCAGGTTTCCCAACATTGTTGGGAAACCTGGCGATGTGACTCAGGCGATTCATCACCTGATTATCGCCCTGTCACACGAGGCAACTCTCCGGCGATGTCGCCGCAACTTGGCCACGCCCCTCGGTTGCCGGCAACATCGCCGGCGATATCTCCCCGTGTGACGGTACCTTAATGGAGTGATAAAGCCACCTACATTATCTATAACTTTGTCTTAGATAACAGGGTATACTGCATTGTCACAAGTAGTCAAACATCCAGGATTTTACCTTTTGGAGTCGTGCAGATAACAAGCTTACACCCTCTCACTACGGCAGCCGTGTGCCCATATGCGCATTTCGGCAATCCTTCATCGGTGGGCGTGCCAGTCAGGGGAAGGGGAGGGTTTAATAGTAGCCCATGGCCAATTAGAGAACAGCATCACAGTAACCTAGTAATGCTGACGCTCCGGTGCTCATACGCGCGGCTACATACCCGGGCAGTGTCATGTGGGGCGGAGATTAGGATCACATGATCCACCTCATCGCCCCACATAGAGAAGCCGACCACATCCACGCAGCATCACAGCATACAGCGCCAAGTCACTGCTTGCTAAGAGTGCACCAGTTATCAGACAGTCTATGGGATGGATATATACCACACAGTCACTCACTTGTATTTTTCTTAAACTATATCCTCATCACAGTATGATCAACATCCACAACAAGGAGAATAATGGTCATATCCTAGTATCACAATATTGGGTAAATCACATAGGAAAATGATGTTATTAACATAATATATATATCTTTTAACCAACATCCATGCTAGGATTATATACACAGATATAACAAAGTGTAGACTTTAATCCATGGTTAGTCATACATCGGAGTGAAGACATATTCCATAGTGGGTGACAGAGTTTTTAACAAGCATCCTCAGTGGATGTTATATCATCATAGTGTCACTTTTTAGAAATGTAAACCCAGGAACAGCCATGGCATATAAGAGGAGCACACCTGAGTAATTCTAGGTATACAAAATGTATTATTACGTACAACACAGTAACAGACAGGATATTAAAACATAATTAAAACTCACAAGGAATCACAACCAGGGGTCCATCGGTAACATGTGGGGCACATAAGTGCTTCACATCAAAGTGGTCAAAGTGCTTAATCCCTAATCAGGAACTATTATTATCAAAAGATCACAGCTGTTGATTAGTATCAATATTTACACACATGTAAATCCTATGGGAATGGTCACAGTACAGTAGTCAATGACAATTGCAGGGTAATCAGGAATAAATTGGGTACCAATTCTTTACAATGTCAAACATTGGTCATATATACAGGTAATACACCCTATGGGAGTCCATTTAACTATAGACAAACCACATCAAAATCTCTAAGGATCAATTCACATTGATCATACAGTACCAAGATGGTTAAGTAAGTTTGGGTATGCATACCAGTTATTTGCTGTACACCCATAGGAAAACAAGCAGTCATAATGGGTAATCACAACCAGTGATCATTAGTTGCACTAAGGCACAGAAAATAAGTGCCTAGTTGCACTGTTAGTTAGTTAAGGGTATAGACAAAGGATAAGCAGTATAAACACCCACCACAGTGAATAAATCATTATAAATAAGATAAGGTATGATCAAGTAAACAGGTTGGATGCTGATATAAGTGAAAAAGCACTGACAATTGCGGGGCTTCGGACTGCCAGCCCACAAATGCCAGTCTACCCCAGTCTATTAGAGGAGGTGACCAACATAAACGCCTCTTGCAATTGGAGGCCAAGTGGATTCTGGAACTTAATGCCCAGGGTGCCCTTGGTTTAAATGATAAATTAGACATGGCCGTGTTTTTGTAAAGGTGATGAGTTTGTAAATTGTGAACTTGTTTGGTTTTGCGTACCTCTTGGCTGCAGCACCGCTATATGGCAGCCTTGATTAATATGAGGGACTTTTTCGATCAGTGGGTCTATAAATTAATATAGAAGACAGTGATATAGGTCTATTTGTGCTACCCCCCCCACTTCTCTCTCCCCCTTCTGATGGGGCAGTTGATGTTGTCTGTGCTCTCCTAGTCCGGGTCACGGTCAGAATACCTGACTGGGTGATTAAGACTGGGGCAGTCTTTTTTCACCATGTTTATATAAACTTATAACTACTTGTCTGGTAGCTTAATTCCGGCTACAGGAGCTGTGGTTTGTCTGCAGCTCGTTGAAATAATGCTTTGCACTGTTTGTATATTTCTTGCCCCTTTCCTGATTGGTCACAGTGTTGCCTTAGCAGCGCTGGTAAACACTGCGACGTAGCCTCTATAATGAGGCGCTTGCGCAGTCGCAGGTAAGAATAGAGACCAATCAGGGAACTTCTCTATTGCAGTCATGTGACTTGCGCACGTGACCCGGAAGTAGTGAGGCGCCCGGAAACCGCAACTGATGATCACATAGCAGCATGAGAATTTGTAAGCATAAGATCGCTATTTGGTTTTATACATCTGTTTATCCTATGTACTTTTGATATGTTTTTCTTAGCAGTTGCTTGGAAAGTTGGCTTTGTTTTTAATATTCCTATTGTGTTTTTATTATGACTAGCTGGTTGTGATGTCATCAGGGCGGTCCAGCTCCACCTATTTAAGGTCGGGGCAGGCACCACCAGCTACCAGTGACCCGTTGAAGGGCAGAACGCCCGAAACGGTGCCGTCGTCACCCGGTCCCCCTCCCTGCACTATGTTTCAACTACCTCAATAAAGGACACCGCTTACAGCTTCCTTGGTGAGTGCCGCTGTTTTCCTTTTCTTTCATTCTAAACTTACTTAACCATCTTGGTACTGTATGATCAATGTGAATTGATCCTTAGAGATTTTGATGTGGTTTGTCTATAGTTAAATGGACTCCCATAGGGTGTATTACCTGTATATATGAACAATGTTTGACATTGTAAAGAATTGGTACCCAATTTATTCCTGATTACCCTGCAATTGTCATTGACTACTGTTCTGTGACCATTCCCATAGGATTTACATGTGTGTAAATATTGATACTAATCAACAGCTGTGATCTTTTGATAATAATATTTGCTGATTAGGGATTAAGCACTTTGACCACATTGATGTGAAGCACTTATGTACCCCACGTTACTGATGGACCCCTGGTTGTGGTTCCTTGTGAGTTTTAATATCCTGTCTGTTACTGTGTTGTGTGTAATAATACATTTTGTGCACCTATAATTACTCAGGTGTGCTCCTCTTATATGCCATGGCTGTTTCTGGGTTTACATATTTATCAAAAATGGCATGGTGAGCACCCATATATTTATTTATATACATTTATAACTACATATGTATATATATACACATCTTAATCACCCTGTGGTGCTCCTTAAATATTTCTATGTCACTTTTTAGAAATAAAGCAGAGGCCATGGATATACGGTAACTAAAAACGAACAAAAATCGTAATGTTAAAAATATATATATATATATATATATATATATATATATATATATATATCTATAAACCCATTAAGCCCTTAGTGACCTCACAGGAATGGTGCATAGCTTATATTTTCATTTAATCCTACTGGATATAGCATTTTTAATGTCCACATCCATCTGGATTCTAGTTGTCCAAGTCTCCTGGTGACTCCACCTCCCCAGATGTCAATTCTTAAGCAGTCAATGCCTTGAATGTCCCCAGATTACAACAAGACGTAGTCCAAACTTGAGGGACTGTTTAGTTAGGAGCCACTATGAAGGGAGTAAGAAGTGGAGCTTCCTGGATGACTTTAAACAGAAGGTGGGATGTACGCCATGTGGAAAGTGTGTTGTGTGTCTAAATGTGGAGAAAGCTGACACATTCACTGATTCTAGTGGTGGTAGAATGTTTAAAATATTGAAAGAAATAACACGTGAGATCGTGGCGGTGATATATTATGCCACGTGTCCATGCCCAAAAATCTATGTAGGCATGACCACCCGCCAATTAAAGGTGAGAATTAGAGAACATGTGTTGGGCATTATGAGAAAAAGGGGACCGGGTATGACCATGTTAAGGGCTGACTACTCTGAATACATTATAAAAAGAAAGAGAGAATGCGAGTTCTAATGCCCATGTAACTAAACCACGTATTTACTGTCCACACCAGTGTATATTGCAAAAAATAATAATGCTTTATTGAATGCAGTGGATACAATAAATAAATGTGTCCAATATAAAAGATGACATGGATTCAAGACAAGAAGGAGGGAGACAAGTGACAAGTGGGCAAGACAGGCAAGGACTGTATATAAAAGGTTCAGAGGGGTAGTGAAAGTGCAAAGTGCTAAAGGTGCATAGATCAGGGTAATAAGTGCAGTTCAACTATGTAGATATAGCATACACCCTGATCTAGACTACAGTAGAGTGCACAGTAATAACTTACACATGAACCTAGTAAAGAGTCCCTGCCAGATCTGCCCACTGGTCCAGTAGCACCGACACGTGTTTCACGTCGGCTGCTTCGGGGGGCTAGTGGTGACAAGTGCTCATAGGTGAGGGGTTTTTAAATGGAGTCATAGCCAATAAGAGACCGCTGGTGTTGCTGCAATTACAGCACTGGCAAAGTGGTTGTTACACGGCGGGGAGGGCATTCTGGGTTGCACCGGGTCCGGAACGCAACTTCCGGTGACGTCATTTCCTCCGGTGCACCCTTGATAGAAGTCCCCCCTCGCCGCTTCACTTCCGGTTTGCCAGTGCGCATGCGCACAGCGTCTGGCGCCATTTTGGGTGAGGGCAGGTGTAAGGACATATTAGTAGCGATAAGGGAATAATCCCAATCGCTACAGTTCACACATATATGTTGTTTCTGCAGTACCACTAATGGGGCAAACAGACTAGATTGAGACACAGCAAGTATAGAGCAGAGATAAAGAGGAATAGGGGAAAAGGAGGATATAGCACCAACTATACAGCAAACCATACATAGACACATATACTGACAGCAGTCAGTTCATATAAAGCAGTGCGGTGCCTGCATTCCTCCAATGGTTTATATTCATCCCAATTCCTCCATAGCTCTTGTATTGTCGTATGTGGGTGCAATCCATCGCTTTTATAGGCCGACTCACATCTCCAAATCCCATAATACGAAAAATAATAAGTGAATCTAAAAAGGTGAACAAAGCACAAATTAAAAAGCTGACAATCCAATAAAAACTACGGATACGCCGAACAGCGATACTTTTTTAAGGGGCAGCATGACTCAGGCAGATTATCCTGACCCCAACCAAGCGGCCAGGGAAAGACTCAATTACCCGGACACATAGGGTTAAAGTGCATGTATACAGAAATCCCTATATATACCCCAAACCAGATGGCATATGGATCGCATTGCCAAGACAACTAAAAAACGTTACACATTAGTACTAGGATGTAGAAAAACAATACAGGGCTAAAATGTCTAAAAAGCACACAAATAGTGGTACTCATTTTGGGTTAATCCCTAGGTGTCAGGGCGTCAATTTTGCAAGGAAAAGAGTCATGAGTCACAGAAAAGGCGAGAAGCTGATTCTCTCATTTAGGCCTGCCGGTGACATCGTGCCCAAAGTCACGATCCACCGGCACTCCATCTTGGCTAGTTCTTTTTTAACATCTCCCCCTCGTACTCCAAGCTGCACTTTATCTATCCCACAGACTCTCAGTGTCTCTGGGTTACAGTTATGGAATTTTTTGAAGTGACGAGGGAGAGTGCGCAGAGTACTCAGGTCCTCCACACTCTCAGCCGCCATTATACTTTTCTCATGCTCATCCTTTTCTGTGACTCATGACTCATTCTCTCTTTCTTTTTAGGTGTTGGGCATTGAGGCAGCAAAAACCACTACGGATGACTAATCCCTTAAAACAATCCCCAAGCATTGTAAAATCAAACACGCCAGTGATGTTACAGCATTACGGGTGAAAGGCGTAATGGATGTTTGTCATCACTGAAGGAGCAGAGTGTGCTCCGAAACACATTGGAATAAAGAAACCTATTTTCTACAGACCTCGTGGGTCCTGTGGGATCACCAGCACTTTGTCCTGTCGTCCCTGCTATATACCACGTTGCACGTGTAAGTGTGGATCCAGTGGCAGCTGTATAAGAGCAGATGCTGGTTGTGGGTCACACAACCTTATCAGTTGAGCAGCTTCCAAAAGGGTTTGCACCCTCCTTATCATAAGATAAGACCCTATGCACCTTTTTGACTGACTATTATAGATATTGAAGCATCT
Organism: Allobates femoralis; assembly: GCA_033576535.1. NCBI lineage: Eukaryota > Metazoa > Chordata > Amphibia > Anura > Aromobatidae > Allobates > Allobates femoralis. Next base: position 472,724,324 of record JARQOC010000006.1, on the reverse strand, counting down.
GTGATTGACTGTTGGTCCTTCTGCAGTGAATATCCAGGAAGTTAATAAGTGGCCCGGAAGTACAAGCACGTGGACGCCGATAAGTATAATGCTGTTTAATAACTATCTTCTTTTTTTTACAGCCTCCAAATATCTAAGACATTGTTATACTTTTCATTGTCAGTGTGTACACATACAGCACTAATACATATATACATTTATATAAAAATTGACTGTTTTTACATAACACCATTTTTCAGTCCTTACAGGTCTTGTGATTGCTTACATGACATTAAACACCCAGGAGCTAGTCGAGTGGAAGGTTCTTCAGCTGTCACTCAGGATGTGCAGTCACTGTGCAGATCCCGTTAGCTTCCTCTCCTGCTCTGCACCGGTCACATAGATCAGTGTAGGACAGGAGGAGAGAGCAGATCTCTCAGTGATCAGGAAGGACAACATCTGAGCATTGTCCATCATTACAGAAAGCTGCCTGCGGACTGTAAGAAGCACTCACTTACTAGCAAGATTATTATTTTTTTTTTTTTTTTATTATAATTTTTTTTATTGTTTTTCCAATATTTGACACAACATACAATCATCATACAAGAGCATGAAACATAACATGTCATAAACAAATTTGCTCAATGGGCATATAACTATTAGAGCATTGAGTTTTATTTAGTCATTTGTCTTAGAGCTATTCCTAAATATATTTTAACTTTACTTAAGTTTGATATCCCCATACCAATCCGTCTCTTAAGTTTTTAAAATCCATCCCTCCCTCCCTCCATCCCTTGATGCAATTTTATATCACCTAGTAATCCCAATACCCTAGGGCAGTGATGGCGAACCTTTCTGAGGCCGAGTGCCCAAACCGCAACCCAAAACGAAATTATTTATGGCAAAGTGCCAACACGATAATATAACCTAAATTGCAGCAGTGGTAATCATAAGCGCTGCACAGGGGGGAGTGCAAGCGGTTGCCTTCTCTCTTCCCTGTGCAGTGCTTGTAGTCCTGAAACATTGATGATCAATTCAATTATTTTAACAATTAATTGATTTTAAACTTATCTTTGCAGTCTTCTCTTCTCTTCGGCAGTGGTCAGACAGCTCATGTGTACTGCACATTGAAGCTGAGCCGCTGCCACTGCCCTTTCTAGAAACAGCAAGTGGATTGATCTGTATGGAAAAAATGCAGAATATTAGACAGATAGAAGATAGATTTTATCATGGAATGCAAGCAGATTTCATGCTGAAATCCTGGTCCCTTTCCTTGCAGTAATGTGCTCCATCCTGACCCTCTCCTTGCAGTAATGTGCTCCATCCCGACCCTCTCTTTGCAGTTAGGTGCTCCATCCTGATCTTCTCCTTGTAGTAATGTGCTCCATCCTGATCTTCTCCTTGTAGCTATGTGCTCCATCCTGATCCTCTCCTTCTAACTATATTCTCCATCCTAATCCTCTCCTTCTAGCTATGAGCTCCATTCTGATCCTCTCCTTCTAGCTATGTGCTCCATTCTGATCCTCTCCTAGCTATATGATCCATCCTGACCATCTCCATGCATTTATGGCCCCATCCTGACCCTCTCCTTGCAGTTGTGCTCCATCCTGACCCTCTCCTGGCAGTAATGTTCCTATCCTGACTCCCTTCTTGTAGTAATGTCTTTAGCCTTATCACCTTGTAGTATGCCCCATCCTTGTCCCCTTCGGTAATGTCCCATCCTTGTCCCTTGTGGTAATGTCCCCATCCTGCCCCTATCATGTAGTAATGCCCCATCCTGCTGTAATGCCCTATCCTTGTCCCCTTGCAGCAATATGCCCCATCCTGCAGTAATATGCCACATTCTTGTCCCCTTGCAGTAATATGCCCCATCCTGCAGTAATGCCCTAGCCTTCTCCCCTTGCAGTAATATGCCCATCCGTGTCCCCTTGAAGTAATATGCCCCATCCTGCAGTAATGTGTTTCATCCTTGTCCACTTGCCATTAATATGCCCCACCCTTATTCCTTTGCAGTAATATGCCCCATCCTGCACTAATGTGCCTCATCCTTGGCCCTATGCAGTAATATGCCCCATCCAGCAGTAATGTGCCCCATCCTTGTCCCCATCACATATTAATCTGCCACATCCTGCCCACATCACATAGTAATATGCCCCATCAGCCCCATTACATAATATGCCCCATCAGCCCCATTAAATATTATGCCCCATCAGCCCCATCACATAATAATATGCCCCATAAGCCCCATCACATAATAATATGCCCCATCAGCCCCCATCACAATAATATGCCCCATCACATAATATGCCCCATCCTGCCCCGTTACTATTGCCCCATCCTGCCCCATCCCATAATAATCTGCCCCATCGCATAATAATATGCCCCATCCTGCCCCCATCACATAATAATATGCCCCATCCTGCCCCATCACATAATAATATGCCCCATCCTGCCCCCATCACATAATAATATGCCCCATCCTGCCCCATCACATAATAATATGCCCCATCCTGCCCCCAGCACAGAGTAATATGCCCCATCCTGCCCCCAGCACAGAGTAATATGCCCCATCCTGCCCCAGCACAGAGTAATATGCCCCATCCTGCCCCCCCTTAGTAATGCCCCGTCCTGCCCCCAGCACAGAGTAATATGCCCCATTCTGCCCCCCCTTAGTAATGCCCCGTCCTGCCCCCAGCACAGAGTAATATGCCCCATTCTGCCCCCCCTTAGTAATGCCCCGTCCTGCCCCCAGCACAGAGTAATATGCCCATTCTGCCCCCCCTTAGTAATGCCCCGTCCTGCCCCCAGCACAGAGTAATATGCCCATTCTGCCCCCCCCTTAGTAATGCCCCGTCCTGCCCCCAGCACAGAGTAATATGCCCATTCTGCCCCCTCCTTAGTAATGCCCCGTCCTGCCCCCAGCACAGAGTAATATGCCCATTCTGCCCCCCCCTTAGTAATGCCCCGTCCTGCCCCCAGCACAGAGTAATATGCCCCATTCTGCCCCCCCCCCCCTTAGTAATGCCCCGTCCTGCCCCCAGCACAGAGTAATATGCCCATTCTGCCCCCTCCTTAGTAATGCCCCGTCCTGCCCCCAGCACAGAGTAATATGCCCATTCTGCCCCCCCCCTTAGTAATGCCCCGTCCTGCCCCCAGCACAGAGTAATATGCCCATTCTGCCCCCTCCTTAGTAATGCCCCGTCCTGCCCCCAGCACAGAGTAATATGCCCATTCTGCCCCCCCCCTTAGTAATGCCCCGTCCTGCCCCCAGCACAGAGTAATATGCCCCATTCTGCCCCACCCTTAGTAATGCCCCGTCCTGCCCCCAGCACAGAGTAATATGCCCCATTCTGCCCCTCCTTAGTAATGCCCCGTCCTGCCCCCAGCACAGAGTAATATGCCCATTCTGCCCCCTCCTTAGTAATGCCCCATCCTGCCCCCAGCACAGAGTAATATGCCCCATTCTGCCCCCCCTTAGTAATGCCCCGTCCTGCCCCCAGCACAGAGTAATATGCCCATTCTGCCCCCCCCTTACTAATGCCCCATCCTGCCCCCAGCACAGAGTAATATGCCCCATTCTGCCCCCCTTAGTAATGCTCGTCCTGCCCCCAGCACAGAGTAATATGCCCCATTCTGCCCCCCCCCTTAGTAATGCCCCGTCCTGCCCCCAGCACAGAGTAATATGCCCCATTCTGCCCCCCCCTTAGTAATGCCCCGTCCTGCCCCCAGCACAGAGTAATATGCCCCATTCTGCCCCCCCTTAGTAATGCCCCGTCCTGCCCCCAGCACAGAGTAATATGCCCATTCTGCCCCCTCCTTAGTAATGCCCCATCCTGCCCCCAGCACAGAGTAATATGCCCCATTCTGCCCCCCCCTTAGTAATGCCCCGTCCTGCCCCCAGCACGGAGTAATATGCCCCATTCTGCCCCCCCTTAGTAATGCCCCGTCCTGCCCCCAGCACAGAGTAATATGCCCATTCTGCCCCCCCCTTACTAATGCCCCATCCTGCCCCCAGCACAGAGTAATATGCCCCATTCTGCCCCCCTTAGTAATGCTCGTCCTGCCCCCAGCACAGAGTTATATGCCCCATTCTGCCCCCCCCCTTAGTAATGCCCCGTCCTGCCCCCAGCACAGAGTAATATGCCCCATTCTGCCCCCCCCTTAGTAATGCCCCATCCTGCTGTAAATAGATGATGGGAAAAAAAAAAAAGTCATACTCACCTTCCTGCTGCAGTTTCCTCTCCAGACATCTTCTGCAGTCTTCTCCTCCCGACCCGCGCTGAGAGCGGTCACGTGACGCCGGGCGCGTCACATGACCGCTGTCACATGACGCTGGCCGGGAGGGCGGGGCTAGGAAGTGTCAGAGAGAGGAGAAATGTCTCCTCTGCTCTGACACAGCTTTGAACTGCCGGCGCCGCGGCGCGCGCCGGCAGATCAAAGCGGCAGTGTAGTGGCGAGGCCACGTGCCAGGGGAAGCGGCTCTGCGTGCCACCCCGGGCACGCGTGCCATAGGTTCGCCATCACTGCCCTAGGGTGATGTTCTTCAAGTTGTCTCCTATTCATTTCTACTCAGTCTACCCAGTGTGCCTTCAAGTTCTGCCATAGCATACCAAGCCGTCCTTCGAAAAGGGGAGATAAACATCTCAATTTCCGAATCCGAAAGTTCTCTTTCTACAAATTTTCTCCATTTGTGAAAGAATTTTCCTATAAGACGGGTTGGGTTTCTCAAAGTTTCTGCAGCTTCAAGGTTTAACACTTTTTTTATGGTGTTGCGGAGTGCCTCTATCCCTGGTATGGACCCCTCCAGCCAATGCCTTAAAATCAGTCGTTTTGCCACCATGACTATCGTGTGAAATAATATATGAGGGGGACTTTGGTTAGGTGTATCTCCATGATAGTGGAAGAGCCAAAGCATTTGGTTGAGTCGCCCTTCATTGAAAAAGTGCCCTCTGGCCAAGTACCCCACTTCCTCCCAAAACTGTCTTGATTTTTGGCATGACCATATACCATGTTCCAAATCTGTCATTGCGTCTCCACATTTGGGACAGTTTATCCACCTATTTTGGTTGGTTGGTGAGGGTGGGATATTAAAACCCTGGATAGCTCCGTGCATTAATCTAAATTGTGTGTCCCTCCACATTTCATTTGTGATTGCCTTCCTCAATGACTGCCATCCCTGTAGTATCTTGCTCGGCAAGTCATTCTCCCCAAAGTGTCTCCTCCACCTGGAGAAAGGCCCCCTCAGTTTCGATGGTCGAAGTGCAACTCCCAAATTGCTGTATATTGTGCGTATAGACGTGTCCTCCACCCTTTCACATATCAGATCCTCCCATAATTCATTAGTGAGTTCTCTCGAGATGTCATTCAGGTTAGTCAAGAGGTAATGGTGGAGCTGCTGGTATTGCAATACATGAAATCCAGGCAGATTAAATTTGGTCAGTACCTCTGCTCCTGTTAGCCATCTCCTCTCACCTACATGCATGAGATCAAACAGTGTCCTCACCCCATTAGATTTCCAACTTTTAAATAGAGAATTTTCTCGTCCTAGTGGAAAAGATGGGCACGCCCAGGGATTAAGTCTCCCTGAGATCTTCCAAGAGAGGCCCAATTTAGAACGGACATTCTTCCAGGTCATAACTGTGTCTCTATAAATCGTTGTGTGTTTTAGGTGGCACGGGATCATGGAAAGGGGAGTGTGCAAAAGTGACGTCAGGTCCCATGGCCCCGCATATTCTCTTTCCAAGTCTATGTCAGAGAATCTAGTTGACCCCTTAAGCCAGTCTAGCACATGTCGCATAATGCATGCTAGGTTGTATCCTCTAACATCAGGTAGCTGCAAACCTCCCCTCTCTTTGGGCTGAAGTAGAGCATTGAAGGAGATCCTAGGTCTTCTGCCCCTCCATAGAAACTTGGAGAAGGCATTGTTTAGCCTCTTCACGTCTAAATGTGTCAGTAGTAAAGGGATTGTCTGTAGTGGGTATAAAAGTCTGGGAAAGCTAATCATCCTAATTAGGTGGCCACGTCCTAATAACGACAAAGGCAAGCCTTTCCACCTCTCCAATTCTTGTTCTATTTTAGCTATAATGGGGACAAAGTTGTATCTATATATCAGGCCCATCGTCCTTGCTAAATGTACCCCCAGATATTGTATACTCTCCTGAGCTACCCGAATGCCCCCTAGTGTTTCGACCCTATGCAACGAATAGTGCTTGTGTATGAAAAAAATCTCGCATTTGTCTCTATTCAGTCGAAAGCCCGAGAAAGCTCCCACTCTCTCAATGGCATCTAGAACGCTAACTAGATCTCTTCCTGGGTTCTGCATAAAGAGCATAATATCGTCTGCAAAAAGAGATATCCTCACCTCCTTTCCCCCCACCTTCAATCCCTCATATAACTTGTGCGTGTCTAGATATATTGCCAAAGGCTCTATGGCCAAGTTAAAAAGCAACGGGGATAGTGGGCATCCCTGTCTCGTTCCCTTTTCTAACACAAACGTATCTGATAAGAAACCTGGTGTGCTTACATTGGCTTTCGGTTTATTATAAAGGGAGCGTATATATTGTCTAAAGGGACCATTGAGACCAATAATATCTAGTACCTGATCCAGCCATGACCACCTCACATTATCGAACGCTTTTTCTGCATCCAAGGTGATCACGGCCGGATCGGCGCCCTCTCTTTCCCCTCTTTGTCTTGCTACATCTATTAGTAGCATTGCTTTACGTATGTTGGTAACTGTTGAATGTCCTTTCACAAAACCAGCTTGTCGGGGGTGAATTAGTCTGGGGAGAATGCTGGCCAATCTGTCCGCCATGATTTTGGAGATTACTTTCAAGTCCTGATTTATTAATGAGATTGGCCTATAGCTGGCGGGGGTCAGTCAGTGGCTTTCCTGGTTTCGGGAGTAGCTTAATGTGGGCTAGATTCATTCTTTCTGGTATGGGCCTACCCTGTAAAAAGGAGTTGTATAAATCTGCAAGTATCGGGGATATCTGTTCCCTGAGGGATTTAAAAAAGGCTCCTCCAAATCCGTCTGGGTCTGGTGCCTTACCCAAGGGCAATTGTCTTATTACCCCTTCGATGTCCTCTATGGATATGGGTGCATTTAAATATTGCTTATCCTCCTCTGTCAACCCTGGTATGTCGATGTCTTTTAGCCAGTCCATGCCTCCCACGTTCCCTCTGGTTTCATCTTTATATAGGGATGCATAAAACTTTCCCAATACCTAGTGATATCTTTGGGTCCAGACCAGATGTTTCCATGTCTATCTTTAATTTCTAGTATGGGTGTCGCCGGATGTCTCCCCTTCGCTAGGCGTGCTAGGAGTCTACCAGCCTTGTCTCCATACCTATGGAGTTCTATTTCCAATCTGCTTCTATACATATCTTCTTTCTTATTTGCCCATACGTCAAATTCTTTTTTTGCTTCCATCCAAATGTGTTTGTCTCCCTCTGTCATTGTCCGTTTATATTGCTGGTATGCCCTCTTACTGTCATACTGGACTTCAGATATTGGTCTTTGATTTTGTTTTTCAATCTCACCTGATATGCCATGATGTGCCCTCTCAACACCACCTTAGCCGTTTCCCAGAAGAGCCCCGGTCCTCCCTGTGCGTCTCATTGTTTAACGCGAAGTCAGCCCACCATTCCTTTAACATATTATTGAAATTCTCCTCCCGTGTCATGGTGTCAGGGAATCTCCAAATATAATCTGTGCCCTTTTGGTATACCTCCCTTGTTTCCACAGTCACCGGGCTATGATCAGAAACGACCATATTCTCTATAGTTGTAGTGACTACTCTCTGGAAAAGTAGTGGCGATGTGAGGAGCATGTCAAGTCTCGACCAGGACCCATGTGGATGTGAAAAGTGGGTGTAATCCCTTTCCAATGGATGCATCACCCTCTACGTGTCTGTTAGGTCGCAGTGTTGAAACAGCTGTTCTAAGAAGCTTTCCCGAGGTGTTCCCTCTCCCACTTCAGCTCCCGACGCCCAGGGGTCATGGTGACGTCTGTCCTCTAACTCCTGTACCACCATGTTGAAATCACCACCTATTATGCGAAGGTCGAGATGATCCATTAATAAATCATTTTGAAGGGATTGGAAGAACCCCTTTTGAGCTGAATTTGGTGCGTATAGGTTATATATGCTAAAAATATCTTCTTTAATCTGCAGAGTGAGGTGAATCAGTCTACCCTCTTTATCTTTTTCCTCCGAGATCAACGTGTAAGCCAAGGATCTCCGCACTAGCACAATAACCCCTGCCTTTCTTCCCATCGCCCCCGAGCCATATACCTCCCCCACCCAAAGCTTTTTAAGGCGGAAGAAATCCTCCTGTGCCAGGTGGGTCTCCTGGAGAAGGGCAATGTCAGCATGCAGTCTATTAAGGTGTCTAAGAACCATCATGCGCTTTGAGGGAGAGCGCAAACCCTTTACGTTCCAGGAGACCCACCTAACCATAATCAATGGGGACTGTCAGTGAAACACAATGAAACGTTTGCCCGGGCCTCCCAAAACCGGGACCAAGACGCCTCCGAGCACCACGGTCATATCCGGCATCTGAGTACACTTTATGAGCACAACTGAAAATGAAGACATATTCCAAGTAACCATATTGCATCAACCCACACCTTACCAAAATAAACAAACCTCCCCCTCCCTTGTATCCCCCCTCATTCTTATCTTAGTCGCCATGTTGACTTCTCTTTCTTCCTCCATGTCATACGTCGCCCCAAGGATAGGCCGCTGGAGATCCGCCTCTCTCCAAATATTAATATTAAATTCACATAGTCAACCCCTTAAAGAGAAATAAAGAGGGAGCAACAAACAAGTAAACAACTTGACTTTACGTTATCCCTTCTTTTCTATGTATTATCATTGGTGTAGCCTTACTTTAGCAAGTGTCTTTTTTTTTTTTTGCTTTTGCTACTACCAGTCATTTTTTCGTGTGATAGGCCTTTCCCACCTTTCAACCTTTGCTAAAGTCATCATGCTTTGGTTATACGCCACCCCATCCCTTCCATTTGACCCCCTCCCCACCTCACTACGTGACCTTTAAGACCCCTTTATCCAGCTAGTTTTCAGTATATCTAACTAAGCAAACTACACAGTTCGCATGTTCAAGGGTCATGTCTCCACATCCAGGGGCGCTCTTCATCTCATTTTCTTTCTGGGTGCCGACTGGCGGTTTTTTTCGGGGCGTAGGGTATCTTTGGTGATCTCCACTGCTATTGCCCTCTGAACGCAGCCTGTAATGTCTTATAGAGTCTCGTGGTCGATCTCCAGTTCCTGTAGAGCTCTGTGAGTTCCCCTCTCCTGAGTCTGATTCACAGTCTTTAGGATTATTTGCTGTTAGGTGTTGTTGGGAGTCTGTTCAGGAGATTTGTCACCCTTGCTGATTGTTGCCATAGCCTCGTCTGGTTCAGTAAAAGATACCGAGGAGCCATCTCGTGTGCGAAATCGTAGGGTGGCTGGATACGCCAATTGAAAACGTATGTTACGTTTGTAGAGGATAGTACATACTTCACTGAATGCTCTTCTTCTATTGGCAACTTCAACAGAATAGTCCGCGTATACCATCACCCTGTGTCCCCTTATAATAAGGGGTATCTTTTTAGCCTTATAGGCCCTCAGGATCTCCTCTTTGTCTCTGTGGTTTAAGTATCGTGCTATAGCATGCCGTGGTTTGCCTCCCACTCCTCCTCCCTCGTTCCAGCTTCTTCAGCTCCTCGCAGTGGGGGTTCCTGGGGGGACCAATCCTGTGGGTGCGTTCTGTCAGGCACTTATGAGTCAGGCCCAGTGTTTTCGGGAGATCAACCTCAAATATGTCTATCAGCAAGGCAGGTGCAATAGACTCTGGGAGGCCAACTATTTTAAGGTTATTACGTCGGTCTCTGTTTTCCATATCCTCTAATTTATTAAAGGCATAAGTTGAACGTCGCTGTAAGACCTGTATCTGTTGCTCCAACTCCTCTACTTTCCCCTCAGCTGCAGCTATTCTGCCCTCTGCCTCCATTAATTTCTGGTCATGGTGCCCCAGCTTACTGTTTATGTCCTTGGTGGTGGCAGCTACCAGTTCTGCCACTGCAGATTTTAAGTCAGGTGCCAGGTATGTGGACATCTCCTTAGCTAGGAGTTTATAATCAATCCATGGTATACCTCTGCATGAGCTGTCTGCCCTGCCCCCACTCTCTTCAGCTCCTCCGCCCGCCATCTTGTCTTCACCCCTCCAAAGTACCTGGGCTTGTGCTGACGCTGCATCGGCTGTGCTCCGGTCCTGGCTGCCTTCCTGTGTCCCTGTTGTGTCCACCATTTGCCTGGCGCTTTCCAGGCAAGTGTTTTCTTCCTCCTCTTCTGTCATCTCTACCTCCGGATTCCCGCCGGCATCATCCTGCATCATGAGGGATGGGGGGGCGCCATGTGCTGCGTCCCGCTCGCTTCTGTCCACGCAGGGCGCACAAAGTAGCGGTCTAGTGTGGCCGCCATCTCCTCTTCTCCCCTGATGATGTGGCAGCGGTTTAGGGTGCAAGGGGTCGTGGATGGCGGCGGATTTCTCCCACGGTCTCCGGAGCCCTCCTTGTTGCGACTGGTCATGGAGGCGCCGGAAGCGGAAGTAGTACTAGCAAGATTATTTTTATTAAAAGTATGTCTTATAGTCCAAAAATACAGTAAGTTCTAAGGTAATTTCCCTTTCTCATTCAATTATATGACAGTCTGTTAAATATTTTTTCTACAATATATCAATAAAATAGATAATTTATCTCCTTGAGAGTAATTTTTGATGATAAGCAAAAAATAAGATTTTCCACTAATTCAGATTTCAAAATCTAGGTAGGAATATGGCTTTGCCCCTGTGTGTATTCTCTGGTGTCTGATAAGATCCGATTTCTGGTAAAAATATTCGCCACATTCTGAACATGACAAACGCTTCTCCCCTACGTGCTTTCTCTGATGTGTAACAAGGTCTGATTTAAATGCATAACATTTCCCACATTCTGAACATGACAAACGCTTCTTCCCTACGTGCTTTCTCTGATGTCTAACAAGATCTGATTTAAATGCATAACATTTCTACATTGTGAACATGAAAAAGGCTTTTCACCTGTGTGAGTTCTCTGATGCTTAACAAGATTTGCTTTGATTGCAAAAGATTTCCCACATTCTGAACATGAATAAGGTTTCTCACCTGTGTGATTTCTCTTGTGTGTAACAAGATATGCTTTCATTGCAAAACATTTCCCACATTCTGAACATGAAAATGGCTTTTCACCTGTGTGAGTTCTCTGATGCTTAACAAAATTTGCTTTGATTGCAAAAGATTTCCCACATTCTGAACATGAATAAGGTTTCTCACCTGTGTGATTTCTCTTGTGAGTAACAAGAGTTCCTTTCATTGCAAAACATTTCCCACATTCTGAACATGAAAAAGGCTTTTCACCTGTGTGAGTTATCTGATGCTTAACAAGATTTGATTTCATTGCAAAACATTTCCCACATTCTGAACATGAATAAGGTTTCTCACCTGTATGACTTCTCTTGTGTTTAACAAGACATGATTTGTTTGTAAAACATTTCCCACATTCTGAACATGAATAAGGTTTCTCACCTGTGTGAATTCTCTTGTGTTTAACAAGATTTGATTTGTTTGTAAAACATTTCCCACATTCTGAACATGAAAAAGGCTTTTCACCTGTGTGAGTTCTCTGATGTATAACAAGATGTGATTTGCTTGTAAAACATCTTCCGCATTCTGAACAAGAATATGTCTTCTCCCTAGTATGAATTCTCTCATGCCTAACAAGACCACATTTTTGGTTACAGTAACTCCCACACTTGGAACAAGGAAATCTCTTCTCCACTGTGTGAAGTTTTTGATGCGAAACAAGAGATGTGTCATGGGGAAAACTATTTCTATATTCTGAGTGTGAAATTGACTTCTTTGCTTTAAGAGCAGTTAGTTTATTAATGGATCTTTTGTGACTTTTATTTGTCGTAGTAGTCTGTAATGTATCAGAAGAGAAGACCTGTTTCATAGCATTAGATGATAGATCTTTGCTGTGAAGAGCTGATGGTGTATCTGAAGTAATGGCATTCACTTCAATTGTATCCTGTGTGGTTTCAAGTTCCTCTGATTTAATACTTGAAGATGGCAGATGTCCCTCTGATCTCCTGTCACCATCATCTGCCAAAAATAAAATCAATTATTATTAATAAACAAAATATTCTTGACATTTGTATTTTTAAACATTTCTACTTAAAATGTCCATTGAAATGGAAAGTTATGTATCAATATTGAATTATTCCCTAAGACAATTGGTTAGATATGTTAACACAGTAATGAATCGCTTGTATAATTCCTATCCACTTAAAAATATATAAAAAACTAATTCTCCATGACATTCATATCTATTTACGGGCAGTCGCCCCAGATGCTGTTGCGGTGGATCGTCGGGGTTATGCCGCGTCCCTGGCGTCTCTATGGGAGGGCGGGCCGTGGATCATGATCCATGACTCCTCCCTCCTATGACACCCGGACGTGACGTGTCCGCCGAGTTCCGGCCCATCTTGACAGCGTCATATAAAGAGGCGGATTCGCACATTGTTATTGGTTACTGGCACTATTTTAACTCATTCTCACTGTCACTTGTCACGCCCCCTGACGAAGGGGAAGCCGATATGCGCATTGGGGTGCACGGCAAACAGGAGACAGGACGCGAGCTCTAACTAAGGAAATCATAAGGTAAAAACCATGGATCCGCAATGAATGATGTTAGAGACTTGTGGACATCTATATTGGTTGCATGGGTAGATGATTGAGCAGATGTATACTGCATCCTAGATAACATAGGATTCACCTGTAGGAAAGTGATCAAGGGTTACTACAGACTTTATTGTGCAGAGCCTTAGAATTGAAGCAGGGTGGATATTCTATAAAGTGACATCCGCTAAAAAGGCTATTGATAATATCTTCCAGATGCAAGTTGCACATGCAATATATAAAAGTATTACTATTGTACCTGAAAGCAGTCAATTACTATCACAGCTGGGAATCCACTTTATAATATTAATATTGGTAGCACTAATTTAAACAAAAAACCCAGGGGATCATGGACGTAAACATGAGGTACACTTAACCAATTTTTTAAACAAGACAATAAAGTGATAATACCTCCGTAATAAACCCAGTAAACAGACGCATACAACAATGGCTATGCTAGTGCAAAAGTTTAATAACAAGGCCAGTTGCAGTGCAAAAACCTGGGAACGTACAGATTGGATGGTACATGACACCAGAGGAGACCGACACAGAGGTCACAAACATTAATACATGGAGGGTATAAAGTGCAAAGTGCAGTATATATACTACTATATTTTATAAGCCTTCTTCTGCTGTCCTCTTGAACTCGTTTAGCCTAGTCTTGCTGTTATTCTGCTAATCTTGCTGTTGTGTGGCTCAGATTATCATTGGTTTTCGTGCCACCCTTGATACGAGTGATTTTTATCTCTAACCCTTGCTTTTAAATTCTTCACAGTCAGCGTCATCTTTTGTGGACTTTCATTCCTTTTGGCTGCCTAGGTGTGGGCAATAACTGTGACCAAAGCCTGCTTCACCCCCGGGAGTGAGATGATTTCCATATCATATACACCTTTTAGTGGAGTAAGGAAGAAAGATGCCACGCGGGACCATATGACTGTTTCTATGATGGACTTGTTTTTGATACAGATTCAAGTTATTAATATCTGATCCCCCGATGGCTTGATCTAATTATGGGGGCATTTGGTGTCATCTAGGGGAGGTTTTGCCCCCCTTTTCTCACCCTGCGGGGTATTTCTGATGCAAGTTAATGGGAAACTGCTTGCCCACTACTTTGTCCTAAACCAAAATGGCGGATCCGCTTCGTACATGCTCAGTGCGGGCCTGTTCGCGTCACTTCCTGTCTGTTTTTTTTATTCTTCCAGACAGGAAGTGGCGCGACATGCCCCTTGCAGTGCGACCCCTGGCAGCATACATGAGGAGGCACTTTAGGTAATGAGAGCCCTTTAAGAAGCCTCACTTTGCACTCCTTCCCCACCCCTTGAAAAAGGTCACGAAACACGTGTCAGGGTCGCTCCCCAGACACTGAGGGTGACTTGCAGATACTCATGGGTGAGTTTCTGCGGTACTGTGGTTTTATAATGTTACCCGTGGACGTTGTGATTACTACACTTGTTTATCATGTTACTGTGCAATAGTCCTTGGATGTGATACTAACTTCTACCTCATTGTACTGCACTCTGCACTTTA
>JARQOC010000006.1:472571269-472709962 GCA_033576535.1 Allobates femoralis | reverse complement strand
TTATAATGGCAGTGGACGCAGAATTAGACCCCAGTTTGATTGCCGAAAGAGGGAGTCAACTTCGGTTGGTCACCCAGTGTAAATACCTTGGTATACAGGTGGCACTCCCACTTTCTAAGTATGTGGAGCTTAATCTCAACCCACGTCTGGAAAGGTTCAAAGCAAAGATTGGGGCGTGGTGTAAACTGCATCTATCTGTTGTTGGTAGAACCAGCCTTATTAAGATTATTCTTATGCCGCAGTTGTTGTATGTGCTTCACAACTCCCTGCCTGGCTGCCTAAGAGGAGATTTCATGGGATTAGGACTCTCTTTGGTGAATTGGTTTGGGGTAAAAAACAGGCGAGAATAAAGGTAGAAACTCTACAGAGACCAAAAGATGAGGGGGGTCTAGCACTCCCTAACCCGTGGATATATTTTATTGCAGTACAATGTCAGCATCTGAGAGGATGGGGTGAGATGGAATGTGTCGGGTCGTTACAAAATATTGTGAAGTCTGTAACAGGATGGAGATGTCTGTTTCAGGGATTAGAAGCCGGTAGCTTCAGGAGCCTGGGACAGAGATACCCTACATTAGAACTGATCCATAGGCTTTGGCTTAGGGTTAAGTCGATTAGAGGGATGCAACACCTCACAAAATATTCTCCAACTTGGCGCAATGAAGAGCTTATAGAGTTTGGGAAAATGGGAGATTTTGATAATTGGATTGGGAAAGGAGTGACGTGTATGTAGCAGTTATTATGTCGGGATAGATTGAAAACCTTTTAACTGTTGAGAGAGGAATATGGAATACCAGAGACATATAGATTTCAATATAAACAAATACAACATGCCTATAGGGCCCAAAGTAAGCGGACTGAAGTGATGGTGCAGAGTGACATAGGCCTGTTGCACATCTAATGCTGGGTTGCGTTTGCCTTCATTTGCGTTTCTATGCATTTTTACAGCTAAAAACGAATGCGTTTTTGGCCCCATAGCATTTAATGGAAACACATGCAAAAACGCATTTCATTTTTTGCAAACGCAAAAACGCATGCGTTTTTGTCAACGAAGCCCAAAATGTTGCAGAACACGTATTGGGCTGAGCTTGCAAAGACGCGTGCCTTTTTGCGTTTGCTGAAAATGAGGGGGGGGGGGTGATACCTACAAAACATTCAAAATACAGCTGAGCACTTCACTCCTGTTTACAAGGCTGTCAGTCAGTGTGACGCAATTCACCCCTGTTTACAAGGCTGTCAGTCATAGTGTGACGCACTTCACTCCTATTTACAAGGCTGTCAGTCATAGTGTGACGCACTTCACTCCTGTTTACAAGGCTGTCATAGTGTGATGCACTTCACTACTGTTTAGAAGGCTGTCAGTCATAGTGTGACACACTTCACTCCTGTTTACAAGATCTGTCAGTCATAGTGTGACACACTTCACTCCTGTTAACAAGGTCTGTCAGTCATAGTGTGCTGTTCTTCAGTCACATTTACTTGACACATTGTGTCAGTGACAGTCTGAACTACTTCAGTCACGTTTATTCAATGGGTTTAATTGGTCGTAAGCGCAAATACACCAATGACGATGACAGGAAAGCTGCGGAAGCAGCAAGGCGACGACAACGTCGACACCAAGAGACTCCACAACAAACTGCCGTGAGACAAGCCCAGGATGCAGCATCTCACAGATGTCGTTGGCAACAGGATGAATGAATTTCCAGAAGACAGGGCAAACAGACAACAACATGTTCGCGCCATTCATACAACACGAATGCTCTACCAACTAAGGCAAGCCCAGGAGAATATTCAACAACTTGCATGTTACGTCACAAATGATGAAATTACAATTATTGAACACTACTGTGACAATAAGTTTACTCAATGCTGCCAAAAAGGGAAAGTTATGCTACCGAGACTTCACTACTCAGACCTGTTTCAGCAATTGATGAAAGGAAAGCATCAACACAGTAGACATTTTATGGACAATATCAGAAGCATCAACAGTTCTCATGCGTTAGCTTCATTTGGTGCAAACATTGCACCGCCCCCTGGATTCGGACCTTATTGTTTTAAAATTCATGGCGAGATCTACCACCGCACTGGAACCCTTTGCCCAGAAATAGGACAACCACCAACATTTACACAATTATACATCCTTGATGCAAATGAGGCTACAGAACAAAGGAT
The DNA here is from genome assembly GCA_033576535.1 of Allobates femoralis. NCBI lineage: Eukaryota > Metazoa > Chordata > Amphibia > Anura > Aromobatidae > Allobates > Allobates femoralis. The sequence continues at coordinate 472,707,793 of JARQOC010000006.1, read as the reverse complement.
GATTCTGAAAGAAACTGAAAGTGTAATGCTGAACTGATGAATCTCATTGCCGTATATTTACAACAAATCAGCCCATTTGCAGCCGCATATCCTATGCTAAACGACATTGAAGCTTAGGAGCAACAGAGGGCTATACAAAAAGGGACTGAAATGCCTTCTATTGTCATGGCAATTAAACAAGAACGTACACAAGATCCCCGAAGTTATAACAAACCACGTGTAAGTGAGGTTGCAGTTATTTTTGAAAACGATGATGGAGAGCCTCCTTTTCAAAGGGATATATTAGTCCAACTTAAGCCAAACCTTAACAACCCTTTGCTTCCTAAGACACAGCAAATTAGCATTTTGCATAGCAACCTTGATACTCTTCTGTAGCCGCTATTCTGTCCAAGAGGTGATCAAGGGTGGCATGAAAACCTACACCAGCAAGGCACTTTAAGACGAATTATACAACTGCTGTACTACAGTTTCCTTTTGTCTGCATGAACTTACTTCAATCCTATTTTAAACCGTGGCAAACTGACACAACAGTACTTAATCGACGGATACGTTAAAATTAGGGATGGGCGAATCTACTCGCTAGGACTCGTTACTCGGCGAGTAGTAAGGGACTCGCAGGACTCGGTACTCTGCGAGTTTCCCAGTGATTACTCGCACGAGTCCAATGCAAATCAATATCAATCCTAGTTTTGTCAGAAACGCTGACAAAACTAGGATTGCCTTTGTTTGCATTAGACTCGGCTACTGTGCCAGTGATAGCAGGGAAACTCGCAAAGTAACTGCTGTTTCTTTGCGAGCCAAGTCCAGCTGTCTGCTCTGTGCAGCTCCAGGGTCCTAGAGCCCGCCTGCTCACAGACATGATGTAGCAGTAGACATGATTCCCTGTGCATAGACATCTATATCTATGCACAGGGGATGTAGCAGAGAGGACATCGCGTTTTGGACTACGTCGGACGGAAGAGGATTTTTTTAATTAAAGATGGAGTCCCTAATGGCTTTTTTTTTAATTTCAAATAAAAAATTTTCTCTGTGTTGTGTTTTTTTAACCCTTTATTTGAGATTCTTAGTGGCTGGGTCAAACGTGGCCTGACATTAAGAATCTCGGGCTTAATACCAGCTTGTATAACAAAGCTGGTATTAACCCCTTTATTACCCAGCGTGCTACCGCCACCAGGGCCGCTGGAAGAGCGGGGTTCAGCGCCAGAGGATGGCGCTTCAATGAACGCGCCATCTTCTGGGGCGGCTGCGGGCTGCAATTTGCAGCGGGGGGTGCCCAGAAAGCTTGGGCATCCCTGCGCTGCGGATTCCAGCCCCCAGCTGCTTAGCTGTACCTGGCTAGACATAGAAATTGCGCGGAGCCCCACGCATTTTTTTTAAATTATTTCATGAAATTCTGAGATTCTGACTCTGACTCTGAAATTCATGAAATAATAAAAAAAAAATGCGTGGGGCTCCGCGCAATTTCTATGTCTAGCCAGGTACAGCTAAGCAGCTGGGGGCTGGAATCCGCAGCGCAGGGATGCCCAAGCTTTCTGGGCACCCTGCGCTGCAAATTGCAGCCCGCAGCCGCCCCAGAAGATGGCGCGTTCATTGAAGCGCCATCCTCTGGCGCTGAACCCCGCTCTTCCAGCGGTCCTGGTAGCGGTGGCATGCTGGGTAATAAAGAGGTTAGGGCCAGCTTTGTATTATCAGCTGGCCCTAAGCCCGAAATTTATGGTGGTCACGCCAATATTAGACATGACCGCCATGAATTTCTATTAAATTGTTTTAAAAAAAACACGACACAAAGAAAATTTTTTATTAGAAATAAAAAAAAAAAGCCATTAGGGACTCCATCTTTAATTAAAAAAATCCTCTTCCGTCCGACGCAGTCCAAAACGCGATGTCCTCTCTGCTACATCCCCTGTGCATAGATATAGATGTCTATGCACAGGGAATGAGCAGACTGAGAACAATCTCAGCTCTGCTACATCAGGCAGCAGGCGGGCTCTAGGACCCTGGAGCTGGCAGCCAGCACACAGAGCAGACAGGACTCTTATCTGTGCGAGTTTCCCAGCGATTACTTACAAAGTAAACGAGTCCAATGCAAATAAATGACAAAACTAGGTTTGCTTCAGGCTGAAGCTTCCGAGACACATCTGCGATTTGTAAATCTCACACTACTCTCTATTACTCGCTTCCCCATTCATTAACATTGGACTCGCTAGACTCGCAACGAGTAGCGAGTCCTGTGCTCGGACTCGCTAGAGTCAAGCGATTCCGAGTAATTTAGGATTCGCCCATCACTAGTTAAAATTTAAGCTAATCGCCTAAATTTTATACGAATGAACCAAAAACAACTTAAAGTTGAAGACTACTTCGTTCTTCAAGAACATTTTCAAAACCAATCAATTCAAATGGGAATTCCCATAGGAAAAACAGTAATTCTCCCGTCGTCGTTTGAAGGAAGCCCCTGCAAAATGCAACAGCATTATCCAGATGCAAAGGCAATAGTCACAAAGTATGGAAGAACTGACATTTTTGTGACAATGACTTGTAATCATAAATGACCGGAAATTATTGAAAATCTAGAACCCTGGCTGTGGAACACAGGCCGGACACGTGTATTTCGACTCAAACTCACCAGCCCTTTGAAAGATATAAAAAATGGCCTTTTTGGAACAGTTGTAGCAATGGTACACGTCATTGAGTTTCAGAAACGAGGTCTCCCGCATGCGCATATACTTATTATCTTAGATGCGGATTCTAAGTTTCGTACAGAGGAAGAAATTGACAACATAGTGTCATGGTCCATGCAGTGAAGCAAACCCAAAAAGTTCATGCATGGAAAACGGCAAGTGTACTAAAGGCTTTCCAAAGGAGTTAAAACAGCATACTGTTAAAGATTTGGATGGCTACCCATCCTACTGGCAACCACACATTGATAACATTATTCACAAAATAAAAAAATTATAAATAACTCATGGATAGTCCCATGCAACCCGTACTTATCAAAATGCTACAACTGTCACATCAACATAGAAATCTGCGCTTCAATAAAGTGTCAAATATCTTTTCAAGTACATCTACAAGGGCCATGACAAAGCTAATGTTGAAATACAACAAACAGTCAATCACAATGAATCATCAACTTTTCTTGACTCAAGATATGTGAGTGCTCCAGAAGCTGCCTGGAGGATATTTGCATTTCCAATGCATTCACATTATACGTTTAGCTATCCATTTACCTAATCAACAACAGCTTTATTTCTATGAAAATTGTCAAGTCAAAAATGTCTCAAAAACTTTAAGCACGACGTCAACGTTAATGGAATGGTTTTTGCTGAACCAATGTGATGACAATGCAAGGCAGTATTTGTATCGCGAGATTCCAGAGCATTACTTTTGGAATGAAACTTGGAAGCCAAAACAACGAGGAGTTAGCAAAATAATTGTCTCAAGGATCAAGTAAGATATTGCCTTCGACTGTTACTGCTGCATGTCAAAGGAGCTACAAGTTATTATTATTAGAAAATAGTTAACAGAGTATTGCACGATACATTTAAAGCTGAAGCTTTGGCTTTAGTACTTTTATTGGATGATACTGTTTGGACACTTACTTTAGAAGATGCAGTCACCCTACATATGTCTAAGCAACTTTGCCAATTGTTTGCCTACATCTGTGTATTTGGACCACCTACAAATCTGGCTCAACTTTGGACAAATTTCAAAGAACATCTAATTGAGGATTACTGCTTATGTCTTCACAACAAAAGTGGAGATTGACAAAATTGCCAATCTTATGCCAATGCGAGATGTCCAAAATGTCTTACTACTGCATGGGCCTGTTTTTTGTATATGTCTGTAAACCTTTGTGGATCTCTGATGAAGTGGTCTGAAGTACAACGAAACGTGTAAGAATTAGACATTAAAGGTATTGCTTTTAACATCTTGTGATTCCTTGGATTTCTTGGAACCAACGGACAGACGCCAGCGCTGACTGGTCGTAGGGCCAGAGTGTCATATCAAAGTCGTTTTTTGCTACAAATATATTTTTCCCTATTTTCCACCTCTAAAATCTGGGTGCGTCTTATAATCCGGTGTGTCTTATAAAGCGAAAAATACGATACTTTATCTTTAACAGGGCTGGGTTTTTGTGAACAGCTAAAGAGATGGGCGGGACGGCTGTTCACCACATCTCCATCTCAAGGTGTGGTCTATATAGATAGATAGATAGATAGATAGATAGATAGATAGATAGATAGAAAGATAGATAGATAGATGTGTAAAAAAATGAACTGCAGCACTCCTCTTTACTTTCTCCTTGTGTTTTTATTGGCCCTCAGGTAAACATGGCGACGTTTTGGTCAACCTGTGACCTTCCTCCAGCAGTCACATACAGCATGTGCTGGACTCTTTATACATCTCCCATGCATAGATAATTAATAATCAATTACAACAAATCAAATCAAAATTACAGTGAATATCAACAACTACCACTTCCCCATTTAAAATACAGTGATTCAGTGCTGTCATACTCCTTTACCTTATATATACTTCCATTAGATTTACTTTTTATATTTAGATACGTTTAGATCTGCCTGGTTCGCTTAATTGTATTCGCAGGTGTCATCTAATCATATTTTATAGATAAATTGCAGTCTTTACCTTGCATACTGCGCGTGGTGCTATGGGCGCCGCCATCACCGCGTTCTGTGGCTGTTTCCGCGCATGTGCGGGCTCTGAGCTTCCCCGTTACTATAGCAGTACAGGATATAGCTCCGTCACCATTTTGCGACTACAGCGCATGCTCAGTATTACCTTTGAGCTATGCGGTGTGGATTACCATATATACTCGAGCATAAGCCGACCCGAGTATAAGCCGAGGCCCCTAATTTTACCCTCCAAAACTAGGGAAATTTATTGACTCGGGTATAAGCCTAGAGGGGGAAATGCAGCAGCCCCCCATCCTGTTATATAGCCCCCCAGCAGTGGTATACAGGCCCCCAGCAGTGGTATACAGGGCCCCAGCAGTGGTATACAGGGCCCCAGCAGTGGTATACAGGGCCCCAGCAGTGGTATATAGGGCCCCTTCAGCAGTATTCTGGCCCCCATCGGTGATATACAGCCTCCCCTCCTAAGCATGTGTCCCCCAGGCTGCGGCACACATTAAAATAACAAACATTTCATACATCACCTTTCCGGCGACCCCTTGCTGGCAGCGACGCTCCTCCGATCCTGGCTTCTTCCTGCTTCTGCCGGCTTCTATTGCTGTGACCGGCGTAGCAGATGACGTCATCTGCTGCGCCCGGTCACATGACACCGGCACAAGCAGGAAGAAGCCGGGACCGGAGGACGCAGCCTGCCAGCAAGGGGTCGCCGGAAAGGTGATGTATGAAATGTTTGTTATTTTAATGTGTGCCGCAGCCTGAGGGACACATACTTAGGAGGGGGGGGCTGTATATCACCAATGGGGGGCCAGTGTAGTGCAATATGCACCTCTCCCCCCGCCGCAGATGGACGGGGGGATGCCGTGCATATTCATTACACTAATGAGGCGGCCCCACGTGACCTCCCGCGGTCACTGCGGCCCCCTCCAGCCTCCTCCAGACCCCAGTCACAGCCAACCCCCTAAGCATATACCAAGTGACTTGAGTATAAGCCGAGGGGGGATCTTTTCAGCACAAAAATTGTGCTGGAAAACTCGGCTTATAATCGAGTATATACGGTAAATAGAAATAGTTCTACCCTTTGGAATAAATTTTAGTTTTCTTAGAAATACTATAACAAATGTGATTCCTACCCTTTTATATCATAGAATGAGTTTTGGAATCAATTACCGTATATACTCGTGTATAAGCCGAGTTTTTCAGCCCAAAAATTGGGCTGAAAAGTCCCCCCCTCGGCTTATACACGAGTCATATGGTATGCAGTAGGGAGGGGCTGTGACCGGTGGCTGGAGGAGGCAGGAGGGGGCCGCAGTGACCGCAGGCGGTCACGTGGGGCCGCCTCATTAGTGCAATGAATATGCACGGCATCCCCCCGTCCATCAGCGGCGGGGGGATGCCGTGCATATTGCAATACACAGCCCCCCCTCCTTATTATGGGTCCCCCAGCAGAAATAAACAGCCCCCCCCTCCTTATCATGTCCCCCCCAGGCTGCGGCAGCTGTGAAACTAACAAACACTTTATACATCACCTTCCGGCGCAGCTCCTCCGGTCCTCCGCTCCTCCGCTCGCCGGCTTCTTCTTCTTTCTTGTGCCGGTGTCATGTGACCGGGCGCAGGAGATGACGTCATTTCCTGCGCGCGGTCACAGAAGCCGACACAAGAAAGAAGAAGAAGCCGGCGAGCGGAGGAGCGGAGGACCGGAGGAGCTGCGCCGGAAGGTGATGTATAAAGTGTTTGTTAGTTTCACAGCTGCCGCAGCCTAAGGAGGAAATGATGAGGGGGGGGGGGCTGTTTATTTCTGCTGGGGGACCCATATTAAGGAGGGGGGCTGTTTACTACCACTGGGGCTGCATATACTACCACTGGGGCTGCATATACTACCACTGGGGCTGCATATACTACCACTGGGGCTGTATATACCACTGGGGCTGCATATACTACCACTGGGGCTGCATATACTACCACTGGGCTGCATATACTACCACTGGGGCTGCATATACCACCACTGGGGCTGTATATACCACTGGGGCTGTATATACCACTGGGGCTGCATATACTACCACTGAGGCTGCATATACTAGCACTGGGGCTGCATATACTACCACTGGGGCTGTATATACCACTGGGGCTGCATATACTACCACTGGAGCTGCATATACTACCACTGGGGCTGCATATACTACCACTGGGGCTGTATATACCACTGGGGCTGCATATACTACCACTGGGGCTGCATGTACTACCACTGGGGCTGCATGTACTACCACTGGGGCTGTATATATTACCACTGGGGCTGCATATACTACCACTGGGGCTGCATATACTACCACTGGGGCTGCATATACTACCACTGGGGCTGTATATACTACCACTGGGGCTGCATATACTACCACTGGGGCTGCATATACCACTGGGGCTGTATATACCACTGGGGCTGCATATACTACCACTGGGGCTGTATATACCACTGGGGCTGTATATACCACTGGGGCTGCATATACTACCACTGGGGCTGCATATACTACCACTGGGGCTGCATATATTACCACTGGGGCTGCATATACTACCACTGGGGCTGCATATACTACCACTGGGGCTGCATATACTACCACTGGAGCTGTATATACTACCACTGGGGCTGCATATACTACCACTGGGGCTGTATATACCACTGGGGCTGTATATACCACTGGGGCTGCATATACTACCACTGGGGCTGTATATACCACTGGGGCTGTATATACCACTGGGGCTGCATATACTACCACTGGGGCTGTATATACTACCACTGGGGCTGTATATACTACCACTGGGGCTGTATATACCACTGGGGCTGCATGTATACTACCACTGGGGCTGCTGCTGTATACTACCACTGGGGCTGCTGTACATACCTCTGGGGCTGCTATATACCACACTGCTGGGGGCTGTATACCTGTGCTGGGGTCCACCCTCGGCTTATACACGAGTCAATAGATTTTCCCAGGTTTTGGGGGCAAAAGTAGGGGGTCGGCTTATACACGGGTCGGCTTATACACGAGTATATACGGTATATAGTGTTTTTTTTAAGCAGAGATGATAAATAAATATAGCATACATAGTCGATGGGCACATAGGTAGATGATAGATATCGTGTATTCATTGTATTATTCTTAAATCTTTATTTATAAACTACAAACATATTCTAGAATACCCGATGCGTTAGAATCAGGCCACCATCTAGTAATAATAAAAATAATCCTCTAAAATGTAACTTGCCTAATAATTCTGCACACAGTGTATATGTACACCGCCCGCAGCCTCTATATTATATTATACGTACACAGCCCGCAGCCTCTATATTATATTATATGTACACAGCCCACAAGCTCTATAATATATGTACACAGCCCACAAGCTCTATAATGTACACAGCCCGCAGCCTCTATATTATATATACACAGCCCGCAGCCTCTATATTATATATACACAGCCCGCAGCCTCTATATTATATATACACAGCCCGCAGCCTCTATATTATATGTACACAGCCCGCAGCCTCTATATTATATGTACACAGCCCGCAGCCTCTATATTATATGTACACAGCCCGCAGCCTCTATATTATATATACACAGCCCGCAGCCTCTATATTATATATACACAGCCCGCAGCCTCTATATTATATATACACAGCCCGCAGCCTCTATATTATATGTACACAGCCCGCAGCCTCTATATTATATGTACACAGCCCACAGCCTCTATATTATATGTACACAGCCCGCAGCCTCTATATTATATGTACACAGCCCGCAGCCTCTATATTATATGTACACAGCCCTCAGCCTCTATATTATATATACACAGCCCACAGCCTCTATATTATATATACACAGCCCGCAGCCTCTATATTATATGTACACAGCCCGCAGCCTCAATAGTATATTATATGTACACAGCCCGCAGCCTCTATAGTATATTATATGTACACAGCCCGCAGCCTCTATAGTATATTATATGTACACAGCCCGCAGCCTCTATAGTATATTATATGTACACAGCCCGCAGCCTCTATATTATATATACACAGCCCGCAGCCTCTATATTATATATACACAGCCCGCAGCCTCTATATTATATATACACAGCCCGCAGCCTCTATATTATATATACACAGTCCACAGCCTCTATATTATATATACACAGCCCGCAGCCTCTATATTATATATACACAGCCCACAGCCTCTATATTATATATACACAGCCCGCAGCCTCTATATTATATATACACAGGCCGCAGCCTCTATATTATATATACACAGTCTGCAGCCTCTATATTATAATCATGAATCATAGTATGTTTTAAAGGGGCCACAGAGACTAGAAAACCCGGAGCCGACCCTGATCTGTACATACCTCCACCTGCAGAGCCGCACACTACATATATGGCTGCTCTGTGCTTACAGGACCTGTGATGATGTCACATGGAGGGGAGGAGTCAGGGGTCACATGATCAGCTCCTCTGGTTGTCATGGTGCTGGATGAGGTGAAGGTTATGTGTGGGGTCAGGAGGGATTTACAGAGTGGATGTAGCAGAGCCGCGTGTGTACGAGGTGTACGGAGCGGAGCCGCGTGTGTACGAGGTGTACGGAGCAGAGCCGTGTGTGTACGAGGTGTATGGAGCGGAGCCGTGTGTGTACGAGGTGTACGGAGCAGAGCCGTGTGTGTACGAGGTGTACGGAGCAGAGCCGTGAGTGTACGAGGTGTACGGAGCGGAGCCACGTGTGTGTACGAGGTGTACGGAGCAGAGCCGTGTGTGTACGAGGTGTATGGAGCGGAGCCGTGTGTGTACGAGGTGTACGGAGCAGAGCCGTGTGTGTACGAGGTGTACGGAGCGGAGCCGTGTGTGTACGAGGTGTACGGAGCAGAGCCGTGTGTGTACGAGGTGTACGGAGCGGAGCCGTGTGTGTACGAGGTGTACGGAGCAGAGCCGTGAGTGTACGAGGTGTACGGAGCGGAGCCACGTGTGTGTACGATGTGTACAGAGCAGAGCCGTGTGTGTACGAGGTGTACGGAGCAGAGCCGTGTGTGTACGAGGTGTACGGAGCAGAGCCGTGTGTGTACGAGGTGTACGGAGCAGAGCCGTGTGTGTACGAGGTGTACGGAGCAGAGCCGAGTGTGTAAGAGGTGTATGGAGAGGAGCCGTGTGTGTATTAGGTGTACGGAGCAGAGCCGTGTGTGTACGAGGTGTACGGAGCAGAGCCGTGTGTGTACGAGCTGTACGGATCGGAGCCGTGTGTGTACGAGGTGTACGGAGCAGAGCCGTGTGTGTACGAGGTGTACAGAGCGGAGCCGTGTGTGTGTACGAGGTGTACGGAGTGGAGCCGTGTGTGTACGAGGTGTACGGAGCAGAGCCGCGTGTGTACGAGATGTACGGAGCAGAGCCGTGTGTATACGAGGTGTATAGAGTGGAGCCGTGTGTGTATGAGGTGTATAGAGCGGAGACATGTGTGTATGAGGTGTACGGAGCGGAGCCGCGTGTGTACGAGGTGTACGGAGCAGAGCCGTGTGTACGAGGTGTACGGAGCAGAGCTGCGTGTGTACGAGGTGTACGGAGCGGAGCTGCGTGTGTACAAGGTGTACGGAGCAGAGCCGTGTGTACGAGGTGTACGGAGCAGAGCTGCGTGTGTACGAGGTGTACGGAGCGGAGCCGCGTGTGTATGAGGTGTACGGAGTGGAGCCGCGTGTGTACGAGGTGTACGGAGTGGAGCCGCGTGTGTACGAGGTGTACGGAGTGGAGCCGCGTGTGTACGAGGTGTACGGAGCAGAGCCGTGTGTGTACGAGGTGTACGGAGTGGAGTCGCGTGTGTACGAGGTGTACGGAGTGGAGCCGCATGTGTACGAGGTGTACGAGGTGTACGAGGTGTACGGAGTGGAGCCGCATGTGTACGAGGTGGGGCTCGCAACAGGAGTCTATGGGGTGCGAGCCCCAGCCACCTGTTCTTCTAATCTTCAGCATAAACATCTACAGAAGGTCGTGCTGGATGGCCAAAAAGTTGTTGGCTTTCGTGACATTGGGGATTTTCTATCCATAGCCGATCCCCGATCAACCAGAAGCAATTCAAAAGGGATCAGGAATTGCCATTGAATTGGCTGGAGGTACTCACAGATATATTCTAGAGCGAGTGTGACCCTGGATTATGGGTTTTGGAAAAATGAATGCATGATCGGTGTGATGAGCGGCCTTCCTTCAGACGTTCTTCTACCATGTTTCCCCGATAGTAAGACACCCCCGATAGTAAGACGTAGTGGGAGTTTTAGGGGGGTCGGCTAATGTAAGACGTACCCCGAAAGTAAGACGTAGTAAACTGTACGTTGGGAAAATATAAGCCATAGTACCGGTACCTTTTGTTGCATTAACAGCGGGATGCGGCCGGTTAGAGCGGGATGTGGACGGTTAGAGCGGGATTCGACCGGCTAGAGCGGGATGCGGATGGATCTGGAGCGGAACGAGCGGAGGAATGTGGAGGCTGCGGGAGCAGCGGTAATGTTGTCCGTGGTCCATCAGGACCATGGACAACATACAAAAACACACAGCCTCAGTGCCCTCATGTGCAGCCGCTGGTGGTATGGGGTTAACTGTGTGTGCCCGGCCTGACGTCACCGCTGCCCCGCTGATTGGCCCAGTGCCTCCTCTGTGTCCCCCACCCGGCCTGAAGTCTCTGCGGCCCCTCTGATTGGCCCAGTGGCTCCTACATGAGGAAGAAGCCACACCTCTACCCAGCACCGAAGAGGAATCGATCCGATCGCCATTACGGTACCAAGTAAGCAATTCACAAAATGCACCATGTAAAGTTTCCTTAACTTGCGGTACACTTGCGGCGCAATCACGGCAAGTCCCCATACGGAAATACCGTCATGATACGGTTGTAACAAGACATTCTTGTCATTTGCTTTTATAAAACTATTTTGTGGTGAATACCATACTGTTCAGGTTGTTAATAAATGTTAATTTTATGGTTAAAAAAAAAATTGACAAATTTTTTCCAACATAAGACATACCCCGAAAGTAAGACATAGTGGGACTTTTGGAGGTAAAAAGAATGTAAGACACTGTCTTACTTTCGGGGAAACACGGTAGGAAATGATTGTCACGATGGTCTCTCTTAAGGTACCGTCACAGATATCAATTTTCTGAACGATGTTGTTGGCAATCACATGCACGTGCGATCGCTAACAATATCATTCAGATCGCTGGTGAGCTGTCACACAGGCAGACTCACCAGCGATCCGGACCAGCGAGCACGCTTGTATCCAAGGTAAACACTGGGTTACTAAGCGCCGTACGCCACTTAGTAACCCGACGTGTACCATGGTTACCATCTCCCAGCATAGGCTGTGCGGCTGGGAGATTGCTCAGCGCGCTGTCACACTGACCGATGTTGCAGGTTGGTTGAGTTGAAGTTGACAAGTGTATAAACATATTCATAAACCTGTCAACTTCAACTTGACTAATTATCGTGGTTGAATCGTTTATTTACAAGCAACGACTCACTAACGATGTCGTTTCAACATCGCTCAAAACATCACTTTTGAACGATGTTGAGAACAATGTCGGCCCGTGTAACGGTAACTTTAGGCCTCATTCACAAGTCCGTGCCTCCGGCACATATGCAGTTCATGCCAACACATGCCAGAGGCACGGACATAAGGGGACACATGATCCTCTATGGCCTCCTTCACATGACCACAGACGAAAGTCACAAACTCAAAAATTAAGAATTTCATACTCACCTCGCTCCAGCGCTGACAGTTCCTCTCTCTTCCGGTGCCACACATTAGGCTCATAAATATTCACTTCACTGAGCCTGACAGCGAACCGGAAGTGAGAGGAGCAGCGGCACAGGAGGGAGGTGAGTATGCGAGGACAAGCTGTCCATGTGCTATTCATGGATCCACGGACAGCACACATTATGTCACACGTCTGTGACACATGGCTATATGCCCCGTCCACAAACAGCCTTGCTCACACGTCTGTAGTGTCATGGATGTGTGAAACAGGTCTAACCTAGGAGACTTGTGACTGCTTTGGACCTCTATCTCATGTCTGCATTGAGACTTCATATTAGACATGTCTTTTTCCTTTGGCAGTTGAGTTAATGTTAGTCTGCTGCCAGCAAGCTAGCTGGGCCTTGTCCAGGTGTGGCCACTCTGTGATTACCTCAGCCTTTATAGGATCACATGGTTTCAGCATGCTTTGCTGGAGACTGAATTTCATTCCTAGCCAAGCTCCTGAGGTGAAGGAGCTCTGTGGAGAACCTCTTGTTGCCAAGTTGCCTGCTGTCTCGGGAAGTGACTGCAGGCGTGAAGTTGCTACCCTGTTGTTCTTTGTCTGTCTTCCCCTCCCCTCTTGTCTCCTATATTGAGATGGTTGTGGACTAGTGCTCTCGCCGGCCATTCCCTGGTAAGGACTACTGAGGCGGTCGACAGGGTAAGGGGTACTCGGATCCTGGGACAGGACGACTGCTTTGATGGGGGATCACGGCATCCGTAAAAGTTACAGAACTCTTGAAATAATTCAGCTTCAAAGGCTATTTGGTCTGTCAAGGTCTGTTCTGGATAACCATGTGGTCTGCAGAAATATGCTTGAAAGGTTCTTGCTGCTGTTTGAGCTGTTAAGCCCTTTACGGGAACTACCACAAGGAATCTGGAATAGTGGTCTACCATGGTAAGAGCATAGGTATAACCTGATCTGCTGGGTGTGAGTTTGACGTGATCTAAGGCTACCAGTTCTAATGGCTGTTTAGTGATGATAGGCAGTAGTGGTGCTTTCTGGCTGTTACGGTCTTTTCTTAATGAACATGGTCCACAATTTTTACACCATTTCTCGATGGAGGCCCTCATGCCGATCAAATAGAATCTGTCACGTAACAATATCTCCAGTTTTCTCCATCCAAAGTGTCCTGCTCCATTATGGTACGCTTCCAACACCATTTGGATGTCTCTCCTTGGAACCAAAACTTGCCATACCATTTCATGTGTTCTACAATTGATATACCGTCGGCACAATTGACCTTGATAGACGAATAACCTGCTTCTTTCTTTCCACAGGTATTGGGCCTCTGGTGGAGCATTCCTCTCAATTTGGGAATCCGGTTGGGTTACCAGTCTCTTTTCTAGGCTCACGGCCGAATCACTGTCTTGTGTCTTTTTCCATCCATAGTGAGGCAACGAGTTCAGTGCGACGTTTTGACGGTTTTGGTATATATCGTTTTCGGTCATCTTCCATTTTCGACTTTTATGGAAAGCTGGGAGTTCTACTTCCTCTAAGTCATCCTCTTCTTCTTCAAGCCCTTGTAGATGTACTTAAGCGTTTCTGGAGAGGGTATCAGCATTTGTGTTGTTACGGCCTGCACGGTATTTGATGATAAAGTCCTAGTTGGATAGTCGGGCCATCCATCGTTGCTCCAATGCATAAAGCTTTGCGGTATCCAGGTGTGTTAACGGGTTATCTGTGAAGACAGTAAATTTTGAAGCTAGCTGCTAGGTAATGCTTGAACCTCTCAGTTATAGCCCAGACCAAGGCCAGGAACTCCAACTCAAAGGAACTGTAGTTTTCCGGGTTCCTCTGGCGCAGGCAATTACTCGTTCCTTGCCATCCTGTATCTGGGATAGTACTGCTCCCAGGCCTACATTGCTTGCGTTAGTGTACAGGACGAATGGTAGGTTATAATCGGGATAAGCCAGGATTTCCTCACTGGTGAGAGCTTGCTTCATCTGTTGGAAGGAGTCTTCTTGTTCTTCTCCCCATTCCAATGGTGGCTCTGAAGACCTTCTCTTCTTAGATTGGCCTACGAGAAGATCTTGTAGGGGCGCTGCCATCTTTGTGTAGCCCTTAATGAATCTGTTGTAGCACCCAACCAAACCTAAGAATTGCCATACCTCGGTGACGGTGGTTGGCCTCTGCCAGTCCTGGATAGCTGTCACTTTTTCTGGATCTGGTGCTACTCCATCTCCACTGACCACATGCCCGAGGTATTGGACATTAGGTTTCAGCAGATGACATTTAGATGGTTCAAGCTTCATCCCGTACTTTGCTAAAGCTGTAAATACCTTCACCAGGTGTTCCAGATGTTCTTCGTAGGTCTTGGAATACACGATGACGTCGTCCAGGTATAACAGCACTGTCTCGCAGTTCCGGTGTCCCAGGCAACATTCCATGAGTCTTTTGAAACGTTCCTGGTGCATTGCATAACCCGAATGGTATGCTGTTGAATTCGCATAGGCCCATTGCTGTTGTGAATGCGGTCTTCTTCTGCAACAGAGATCTGCCAATACCCACTAGTGAGATCTAATATGGAGAAATAATTTGCAGTCTTTAATGCAGCAAGAGACTCTATGCGGGGTAACGGGTAAGCATCTTTATGAGTGATCTTATTGATTTCCCTGTAATCCACACACATCCTCATAGTGCCATCCTTCTTTCTGACTAGGACTAAGGGGGCTGCCCAGGGACTACAGCTATCTCTTATAACCCTGGCTTCCTTCATGTCCTGCAGCATCTCTTTGGCAGACTGGTAGTGATTTGGTGGAAAGGGTCTGTGTCTCACTCTAACTGGGGAATGATCTCCTGTGGATATGCGATGGTGTACCCCTTTAATCCTCCCAAAATCTAATGGATGCTTACTGAATATCTGTTCTAACTCTTGAGCTACCCGGTAGACTCCGTGCTTCTGGTGGGAACGGGTGGCATCAGTTCCTACGTGCAAGTGCTGACACCACTCCTCCAGCTGACCCTTGGAGTTGTTATCCTCTGCTTGGTTTGACGGGGAAACGGGCTCTACTGCCATTATGTTGTTGTTACAGTGTACAGCTTTGCTATAGTAGCTTACCGGGGTAGTTTTGCTTCCTCTTCCCCACAATTTAATACACGGATTGATACTCTTTCCTTGCATACATCCACCACCCCTCTGGCTGTCAGTAGTGTAGGTCTGTGCTCTGAATATACCGGCTCTACAACTGCCTGGTATTCCTTTTCTCTGAGACCTATAGCTGCTCGACACCATATCAGCATTTCACTTTTGGGTGGTAACACAATAGGAAACGGGTCTGTTACCCGCACACTGCCAATCTCTCCCCCAGACAGATTTACCTGTTGCTTGTGGATGAGGGCACGGATTTCTCTTTGAAGGACTCTCCTCTGCCCACAGCCAGCAGTCACAGCAATCTGTTGGAGTAAAAACAACACTTCTCTAAAGGCCACGTTACACACACAGATATGTGTCCAACTTCTGAACAGATCTTTGGTTGCAGTGAAATCATGGACACATTGTTCCATTTTGTGGCTGTGTACAATGGAGCAATGTGTCCATGATTTCACTGCAACCAGAAATCTGTTCAGAAGTTGGACACAGATATCTGTGTGTGTAAAGTGTCCTTAAGGCAGTTTTTAATGACATTAGTACCATTCATCATGTAGGGTATTTTTCATCAAATTATCTTCTACCACATATAACCCTTGGCCTTTTAACTCCACCCTCCCCAACTTTATTGTCACTTCTCTGAACCCCACCTGAGTCTGTGGTTGTCCATTAGCAGCAATAATAACAAAATTGGGGTCTGGGGGTCTAAGATCAGTATCAGACCAAAATCGTTCATAAAGGATACGTGGGATGGTGGTAACCTGTGACCCGGTGTCCACTAGGGCCTACATGGGGATTCCTTCCAGCATAATGTTAAGGTACGGACGGCCTCCCACATACTGATTACGCCAGTCATATGGGCCCAGACATTCTACTCCTGGGGGTTGGCCATCCGACGTAGAAATCTCAGGTTTAAAGGACATCCTCTTGCAAAGTGGCCTGGCTTGTGGCAGCATAGACAGATGAGTTGTCCTGAAGAATCCGTGTAGACCCTGGCTCTGCGTTGGAATGGTGCGTCGGTCCCCTGAACGGGCGACTTGGGCTTCCTCCTCCTCCATGGGACATCCTCAGAGCAATCGGCTAGCTGGATTTGCCTTGGTGATGGTGCCCCCGGCCCAGATTGCAAGAGTTTTAGGACGTAGTCCATGTTTTTAGTCAGCTGTTGCACCTGGTTGCGCAAGTCATGAACAAGGTTGGATGCTACAGCTTGCTCTGCCGCTTTTGCAGGGACTTTGGGGTTGGGTTCAAAGTCTATGGGAGAGGTGTTAACCTGTCGGGGTTGGGCTGCAGGCTCTGCAGGCACTGAGGGTCGTAGCACAGTGATTGCACAGTCTTGAAAATCATTAAAGTTCACATCAGGATGATCCAAAACCCACATGTGTACCTGCTGACGATGGTAGTCCGACCTCAATTCATCTATATACTGTTCTACTAGTATTTTGTCTTCTTCCAGTACACTTGTCGGGTCTACCTGTTTTAACCGGAGTGCCCCTTGTAAGCGTAAGGCAAAGTCTCTGATGGTATCCTGCACTCTCTGTTTGCACTGATAGAACAGCATCCTCAGTTCAGACTGTGTGCGTTTTTGACAGCAGCTATGAGCTTGTCAAACAATTTAGCTGCAGAGTCCCTGTCAGCATCACTCCAAGACTCAACCTCCAGCTCTGCTGCGCCTGTTAATTGTCCCAGCACAACGGCAGCTCGCTGCTTCTCTGTCATAGCATACATGTCCAGCACTGCACACATCTTTTGCTTAACGGCTGCTAAGGTACCGGGCTTGCCTTCATATGTTGGCAACCATTTTGAGCCTGGTATGTACGGCAAGGCTATCGGCATTATCGAGGCCACTGCTCCAGGTGCTGAATTCCGGCATCCCCTCTGTCAGGGACCTGTGCATCGTCCAAGTCACTCATGATGGAGCCCCCTTACTTAATCGCTGCCAGCCGGTGAGGTAAAAACAAACTTTTCCGGTCGTCGGCGGCTCTGCAGGGGGAGTCGAGCACCTCGGGGTATTTCCGGAACTGGGAACTGCGCTTCGCTGATCTACGGCAGAGTGAAGGGGCGGAGATTATCTTCACACTCTTTTCCGCCCGCTCTGTGACGCAGTTCAATTTTCTGTGGCAGAGTAATGGCGGCCCAATTGTACAGTACATAAACAGTAAAAGTCCAATTCTAGGCACACAGTACCTGGATTTACCGGGCACCAGATCCTGTTCGTGACATCAGACTGAGGCGGTCGACAGGGTAGGGGGTACTCCGATCCTGGGACAGGACGACTGCTTCGATGGGGGATCACGGCTGGACTGTTCCCGGTTCTGTGCCCTGGACCCTCAGTGGCGGGGATTAGGGGGAATGGTGATGAGGAAGGGGGTAATAGTGTCGTGATGCCACCTGTGGTTCCTGGTAACGGTGGATACCAGCGCTGCAGCCGGCCGCTGAGGTGATGGTGGTGCAGCTCAGTGTAGTACAGCTCCCCACAGGTGGAGCTTTACCTCAGGGCAGCGAGGGTGGATGAGGGGAGTCGTAGTAGTGGCTTGCGGGGGATGCTGTGGGCAGCGGCAGGGAAGCAGACTCACACACACAATAGTCTTTGTTTCGGTATCTTTTACTGATGTCCGGTAACAGGTACAGTCAAGAGGGTTACCAGGTTCTCGATGCAATTTGGGATTTTTCACCTTGAGAATTGTGAGGCCTCCTCTGCTACTGTGTACGGTGGTTTGGGGTAAGTCCTGCCTATAACTGAACTCGCTGCCTTCTTCCCTCTCAGAGCTTTTCTTTTTAACCGGCAATGAGGGCCTTCTGTGGGGTCCCTACACTCCTCTTGGGCCCCTGGTCCTGTGCTTGGCCAGGTTTGAGTGTCTCTATTAAGTTAGTACATTAGGGGAATAGATCCTCTTGGTTACTCTGGGCTTTTCCTGCTTCAGTGTATGTTCTGCAGGTTCGGACTCTAGTTTCCGGGTGAGCTAAAGGGATCCTAGATCTGGTCCCTTGTTATGACCTACTGCTCCTTCCACTGGCCCCTGTCCCTCTCTCTGGGGTGCTCCACAGCGGGTCAGTATCCCTTGGTTCTGGGCCTTGCTTTGCCCAGCAACCGGGTCTTTCCAGCACCTTCTCTAGGCTCCTCCACTGGACTTAACTGCTCTTTTCACTGCTCAGAGCAGACTCACTCCTCCCCTCAGGCCAGGATCCTTATAAGGGAACTTGCTTAAAGCAGCAAGTAGAGCTCCCCCTCCAGGTCTGGGGTGGAAGGTGTTGTGTGCTGTGTGTACCAAGGTGTAAATCCCTCCTTGCACCGGATGGGTCCTATGGCAATCCCCAGCAGGGTTGCCACACTACCATCAGGGCCAGCGGAGGGCATAGGTTTCCTGCTCGGTGACAAGTTGAAAGAACTCGTATAGGGATGATGGGGAGATCAGGGCACAGCCGCAGGTGAGTGCAGGAGGTCACCTCTCTCACCCATTCCTTATGAGCAGGTCGATCCTCTGTACTTATCCTTCTGGTGTCTCCGTCTGTTTTTCGTGGTTGCGCACTGGAAATCGTTGGTCCGTGCACCACTGTCACGCACGGTAGTCGGACATCCTTCCCCACCCCACCTGTGTCCAAGCATGACATAATCTCCAGCCAGAGATTCTTTTTGGTTTTTTTTTCGGACCCATTATGGATCCTGCAGCTGCATTTGCCCAGTTTAAGCAGACTTTGTCACAGAAGGTGACAGATCTGTGGGAACAGGTGGTGCAGCAGCTGCGTTATATCGCAGGTTTGCTGGTCTCTGCCCGGGCTCAGACCAAGTCGGAACCCAAGATATCCCTCCCTGATAGTTGTTCGGGAGGGGGCGTGATACATTTCGAGCATTTCAGGAGGTCTGCTAGTTATACTTCACTCTTCTCCCACGTTCTTCGGGTAGCGAAGAACAGAGAGTGGGGATCGTTGTATCCCTGTTGCGAGGTGATTCCCCCCAATCCCCAAGAGGGGCAGGTAACTACAGTAATGGAGAAGGTTGAATACTCTAAAGCCCCTGCAGGTGAAGAGTTCGAGGGAGTAAAACCCTCTGGAAATGACACTACTGAGACCCAAGGACACTACTGAGACCCAAGAGAGTTAAAGGTGACACTGCCGAGACCCAAGAGAAGGCGGAGACCCAGGTGAAGACCGAGGGTGCAGAAGCCACAGAGGAAGTGAGGTTTGAAGCAGATACCTCCTCGAGTGATGTAAGCTCAACCCATTTGGAGGATGGAAGAAGCGAGCTAAGCAGGCTCAAGGAGATGATACAAGCCCATTTGAAGCAGGAGAAGCTTTAGAGATATGTTGTCGAGAGCCGTGTATGTGCATTGGAGAGAGAGATGTCTGAAAAGACTCTGCAAATAAAAGAGCAGTTAAAGCAAGAATCTCGGAGACAGGCTGCTGAGTGCCGAGTAAGTGTGCTGGAGAGAGAGATATCTGAGCTCGGAGGTCGCCTGGCGGAAAGCCAGTCGATGAATAAGGCAGCGTTGGAGAAGATGAAGCGGCAGGTGTCTGTTCTGTTAAATTGTCTTGAAGAGGTGGAAGTCTGGAGAGAGACTATTCCAGACACTGAGCAGGGAGATCATATTGTGGCAGAAGAGAAGGGTGAGACTCCCTTGTTTAAGTGCCTGGTAGACATTCCGGAAGACTTGAGAAACGAGTGTGCCAGAGAGTCTGTGCATGACTTTAAGAAGGTCGTGGAAGCCTGTAAGGTGTACCGGTCTCCAGAAGCTACACAGCTCATGGTTCTGTCCACATCCAAAGTCACTGTGGATCGGGTGGCTATCATGAGGGACCTGCACTTGAGGTGTATTCGCATGAAGCAGTTGATCCGGCTTAAGAACAAAGAAGCTGCTAGGCGGCTGTGGCTTATAGGAAGCCCAAAATCTACTGTAAGATGTTGTCCAGGTGCCTAGTGCTCTGCTGAGAGAAGTCATCGGGAAAATCGGACGACTCATGCAGGACATGGTGGAGTCCGGAGTGACAAGGGCACAAATTCCCGATGATAGAGAAGAGAAGATACCCAGGAAAGTGGGTATGGTTCCATTCCTCATGGTGGGGACAGGGGAGAGTCTTGACAATATGCGGATTCTTCTCACTTATAGGGTGACTCCCCTAAAAGAAGTGCAGCAGTTAAGGCTGGAAAGAGCAAGAATCGAGAGACGTCGCTGCCGAAGATGGAAGCCATCGTTACATCAAGGTACCCAACGAAGTGGGGGTCTTTTCAGTAATAGAGGAGCTACAGCAGAAGCTGGAGACAAAGGATGCAATGGGTCTCTAGGTGATGAAGAAAGGCGCCTACAGAGAGCTATCCGAAGACGTCCTGAAGAGAGAAGGCGTAATAGTTTGAGGGGTAGAGAATCCGTGTTACACCAATGCTGAGGGTCCTAGACAAAAGACCTAATAGTATAGGTGACGATGTAGAGTCAGGTTTGACCGTAGATACAGAGATAAGTGAATCACACTGCTGTAATGACCGCCGAGGGCGGGGGAGGTCTCACCAAGATATTTTAGAGTCAGTCCAGACAAGAGATCTGACTGTAAACACGTCTCACTACAACTCTACCCGTTGGAGGCAGCTATGGAGAGAAAGAGCTGACAAAAAAAATATATACCTGAAAGATGTGCTGACTGAAAAGGGTCTGGCAACAGTGACAGACCATGTCTCTGGGATAGCAGCCCAAGGCTGGACAATGGACATGAGTGCAAGGGAAGCGCACTATCGTACTGACTGCTGGGGGTGGGGAAGACGTCACAGAGATAGGACTCATACACATGAGGTGACAGAGTCTGACAGGGTAACAAGGTCTGACCCTTGGTTGTGACACAGATGACCCCCTGGTGTAGGGACCTTTGGTGCCAAGCCGCACGGCTTTAGGCAGAGGGGGGAATGTGGTATGTCGGCCAGCCGAAGACTGTATCGCTGATATACACTGCTGAGGTTGATGGCATGTGAATGTTTCACTGTGCCTTGCAGCAGTAGCAAGAGTTAATTAAAGTATATGTGTGCATGAGTTAACACACCTCCTGACCACACCCCTGGAGGGCTGATATCATGTGACTTCTGACCAGTCAAAGGATGTGATGTCAGCCCAGGTTCCGAAGGCTGAAAGCTGCAGAAGCACATGGGAAGAGACGAGGGCTGGAGCTGTGGTCTGACAGGAGTCAGTGTGAACCTTGACAGATCCTGACTGGTGTTCTCAGCCAAGCAGTTTACCTGAGCAGCCAACTAAGAGGTCAGTGAGAGGAGGTTATCTAAAAAATGAGAATGCGCATAGGGTCTTATCCTAATATAGGAGGTGAATCCCATACAGTATAAAAACTGCTCACCTGGTTTGGTTGTACAGCCCACAACCAGCTCAATCGCCTAAACACAGCAGCCGCAGCAGGAACCGCACTTCCACAGCGTGGGGGTGAAACTCTATCCGGGACCAAGTGCCTCTATGTCCGTGCCGCTGCTCCAAATGAATATCAGAAATATCGGAATCTTTTAAGCAAGTAATCTTCAGCTTTATTTTCCAACGCGTTTCGGAGCTAACACCCAGCTCCTTCCTCAGGAAATGCGTAGTGAGAGGAGGTTGTGATACCTGTTAGAGAATGGTCAGCAATGATGGTTTGTGTCAGCCATGTTGTATCATCTGTACTGTATTCTTGTGATTTTCAAAAGACAAAGAGAACCACAGAATCTGTTAGGCCTTCCAGCTAAAGAATATTAAAAATGATCTCAGAGTGATTAGCTAGCAAAGAGAAGCTAATTAGATCTGTTCTATGCACTCAGAGAAGCTCATAATAAGTATATTTAAGTATACTGTGTATTTCTCGTTATTTTCTGTGGTGAGGTGCAGTAGGATAGGCAAAATAGTAATCCAGGTCATTTGAAACAGGCCTTATTATTTGTCAATGTTTGAGTTGTGTGCATTTTCTAAAAGCTATAATGAGACTAATAGGTACAGATAAGTTTAAAGCGAACCTGTCACCCCCCCCAGACATTAGAAGCTGAGCTCCCCACCTCCTGCAGCACTAAGGCTGCACTCAGACAAGGTTTATATTACATTTTGTATAACTATATTCACTGAAATATGCACTTATATAGTTACCAAGACCGAAGACCGGGAGGCGGGGTTTCCAGCGTCTGTGTGCCGCCCCCGTGCTGTCCATCATCCCTCTGTGTCGGGGATGGTGCGATTCCTCCACCCCCTCCTCGCTCTAACCGGCGCCTGCGCTTTGGTTTAGCCTGCTGGGCAAGCGCAGTGCGCGCTGCCCGACAGCGTCCTGGTCCCCTCGCATCTGCGCAGTACGCCGAGCCCGCAGTGGAGTATTCAATATCCTCACTGCGGGGCGGCAAACCGGCGCCTGCGCATTTGCTGTGCTGCGGGAGGGCACCTCTGACTGCCTCTCTCCTCCCACTCATAAAGCCGGCTGTCAAACTAGAAAACCGGCACCGAGGAGAGAGGCAGGAAGAACAGGAGGAGCCACACACTATGTGCCTGCTGGAAATGGGGAGAAAGACAAACGTAACTTTACCCTTCCTCACACACAATCCCTCTATATCTATCTATCTATCTATCTATCATTTCTATCTTTCATTCTATCTATCTTTCCATCTATCTCTCTATCTGTCTAGCTGTCTATCTATCCCTCTATCTATCTATCTATCTATCTATCTATCGATCTATCCCTCTATTTATCTTTCTATCTATCTATTTCTCTTTCTTTATGTCCATTCTTCTATCCATCTATCAATCCATCTTTATATCTATCTATCTATCTATCTATCTATCTCTCTATTTACCTTTCTGTCTGTCTATCCCTCTATCTGTCTATCCCTCTATCTGTCTATCCCTCTATCTGTCTGTCCATCCATCTATCCCTCTATCAATCTATATCCCTTCATCCATCCATCCATCTATCCCTCTCTTTCTATCTATTTTTCTATCTATCTATCCATCTATCTTTCCATCTATCTATCTATCCCTCTATCCCTCTTTCTTTCTATCTCTCTATTTATCCCTCTTTCTATCTATCTATCTATCTATCTATCCCTCTATTTATCCCTCTTTCTATCTATCCCTCTATTTATCCCTCTTTCTATCTATCCCTCTATTCATCCCTCTTTCTATCTATCCCTCTATTCATCCCTCTTTCTATCTATCCCTCTATTCATCCCTCTCTATCTATCCCTCTATTCATCCCTCTCTATCTATCCCTCTATTTATCCCTCTTTCTATCTATCTATCCCTCTATTTATCCCTCTTTCTATCTATCCCTCTATTCATCCCTCTCTATCTATCCCTCTATTTATCCCTCTTTCTATCTATCTATCCCTCTATTTATCCCTCTTTCTATCTATCCCTCTATTTATCCCTCTTTCTATCTATCCCTCTATTTATCCCTCTTTCTATCTATCCCTCTATTTATCCCTCTTTCTATCTATCCCTCTATTTATCCCTCTCTCTATCTATCCCTCTATTCATCCCTCTCTATCTATCCCTCTATTTATCCCTCTTTCTATCTATCTATCCCTCTATTTATCCCTCTTTCTATCTATCCCTCTATTTATCCCTCTTTCTATCTATCCCTCTATTCATCCCTCTCTATCTATCCCTCTATTTATCCCTCTTTCTATCTATCTATCCCTCTATTTATCCCTCTTTCTATCTATCCCTCTATTTATCCCTCTTTCTATCTATCCCTCTATTTATCCCTCTTTCTATCTATCCCTCTATTCATCCCTCTCTATCTATCCCTCTATTTATCCCTCTTTCTATCTATACCTCTATTTATCCCTCTTTCTATCTATCCCTCTATTTATCTCTCTTTCTATCTATCCCTCTATTCATCCCTCTCTATCTATCCCTCTATTTATCCCTCTTTCTATCTATCCCTCTATTCATCCCTCTCTATCTATCCCTCTATTTATCCCTCTTTCTATCTATCTATCCCTCTATTTATCCCTCTTTCTATCTATCCCTCTATTTATCCCTCTTTCTATCTATACCTCTATTTATCCCTCTTTCTATCTATCCCTCTATTTATCTCTCTTTCTATCTATCCCTCTATTCATCCCTCTATCTATCCCTCTATTCATCCCTCTATCTATCCCTCTATTTATCCCTCTTTCTATCTATCCCTCTATTTATCCCTCTTTCTATCTATCCCTCTATTTATCCCTCTTTCTATCTATCCCTCTAGCAGAGCTAGTCTGGCTGACAGCAGGGTTCAGCTCAGGTCATAATGACCTGAGCTGAACCCTGACTGTTTAGTCAGTTCTCAGCTCTGCTACATCCCTGTGTGTCTATGCACAGGGATGTAGCAGAGTTGAGATTTCGTTTTGGACTACGTCGGACGGAAGAGGATTTTTTAAATAAAGATGGAGTCCCTAATTGTCTTCGGTTTTATTTCTAATAAAATTATTTTTCTCTGTGTTGTGGGTTTTTTTTATATTGATTACTGGAAATTCATGGCGGTCATGTCTAATATTGGCGTGACCGCCATAAATTTCGGGCTTAGGGCCAGCTGATAATACAAAGCTGACCCTAACCCCTTTATTACCCAGTGAGCCACCCGCCACCAGGGCCACTGGAAGAGCGGGGTTCAGCGCCAGAAGATGGCGCTTCAATGAACGCGCCATCTTCTGGGGCGGCTGCGGGCTGCAATTTGCAGCGGGGGGTGCCCAGAAAGCTTGGGCCTCCCTGCGCTGCAGATTCCAGCCCCCAGCTGCTTAGCTGTACCTGGCTGGACATAGAAATTGCGCGGAGCCCCATGCATTTTTTTTTTTATTATTTCATGAAATTCATGAAATAATAAAAAAAGGGGGCTCGCCTATATTCTTGTGTCCGGCCAGGTACAAATAGGCACCTGGGGGTTGGTGGCAGCCCGTCGCTGCCTGCTGGATCCGGCTGGTTACAGAAATACGGCGAAGCACACGTCATTTTTTTTCTGAAAAATCAATAAAACAATCCTAAAAAAGGGACTGCATCTTTATTAACCCCTGGACCATGGTCCAGGGGTTAATAAAGATGCAGCCACTTTTATTTATATTGTTTTATTGATTTTTCAGGAAATAAAATGACGTGTGCTTCGCCGTATTTCTGTAACCAGCCGGATCCAGCAGGCAGCGACGGGCTGCCACCAACCCCCAGGTGCCTATTTGTACCTGGCCGGACACAAGAATATAGGCGAGCCCCCTTTTTTTATTATTTCATGAATTTCATGAAATAATTAAAAAAAAAATGCATGGGGCTCCGCGCAATTTCTATGTCCAGCCAGGTACAGCTAAGCAGCTGGGGGCTGGAATCTGCAGCGCAGGGAGGCCCAAGCTTTCTGGGCACCCCCCGCTGCAAATTGCAGCCCGCAGCCGCCCCAGAAGATGGCGCGTTCATTGAAGCGCCATCTTCTGGCGCTGAACCCCGCTCTTCCAGTGGCCTTGGTGGCGGGTAGCTCACTGGGTAATAAAGGGGTTAGGGCCAGCTTTGTATTATCAGCTGGCCCTAAGCCCGAAATTTATGGCGGTCACGCCAATATTAGACATGACCGCCATGAATTTCCAGTAATCAATATAAAAAAAAACCACAACACAGAGAAAAATAATTTTATTAGAAATAAAACCGAAGACAATTAGGGACTCCATCTTTATTTAAAAAATCCTCTTCCGTCCGACGTAGTCCAAAACGAAATCTCAACTCTGCTACATCCCTGTGCATAGACACACAGGGATGTAGCAGAGCTGAGAACTGACTAAACAGTCAGGGTTCAGCTCAGGTCATTATGACCTGAGCTGAACCCTGCTGTCAGCCAGACTAGCTCTGCTAGAGGGATAGATAGAGAGGGATATATGGATAGATAGAGAGGGATATATGGATAGAGGGATATATGGATAGAGGGATAAATGGATAGATAATAGATAGATAGAGGGATAAATAGAGGGATAGATAGAAAGAGGGATAAATAGAGGGATAGATAGAAAGAGGGATAAATAGAGGGATAGATAGAAAGAGGGATAAATAGAGGGATAGATAGAAAGAGGGATAAATAGAGGGATAGATAGAAAGAGGGATAAATAGAGGGATAGATAGAAAGAGGGATAAATAGAGGGATAGATAGAAAGAGGGATAAATAGAGGGATAGATAGAAAGGGATAATAGAGGGATAATAAGAGGAAATAGGGTATAGATAGAAAGAGGGATAAATAGAGGGATAGATAGATAGAAAAGAGGGATAAATAGAGGGATAGATAGAGAGGGATGAATAGAGGGATAGATAGAGAGGGATGAATAGAGGGATAGATAGAAAGAGGGATAAATAGAGGGATAGATAGAAAGAGGGATAAATAGAGGGATAGATAGAAAGAGGGATAAATAGAGGGATAGATAGAAAGAGGGATAAATAGAGGGATAGATAGAAAGAGGGATAAATAGAGGGATAGATAGAAAGAGGGATAAATAGAGGGATAGATAGAAAGAGGGATAAAAATAGAGGGATAGATAGATAGAAAGAGGGATAAATAGAGGGATAGATAGATAGAAAGAGGGATAAATAGAGGGATAGATAGAAAGAGGGATAAATAGAGGGATAGATAGATAGAAAGAGGGATAAATAGAGGGATAGATAGATAGAAAGAGGGATAAATAGAGGGATAGATAGATAGATAGAAAGAGGGATAAATAGAGGGATAGATAGATAGATAGATGGATAGATAGATAGATAGATGGAAAGATAGATGGATAGATAGATAGATAGATATATAGAAAGAGGGATAAATAGAGGGATAGATAGATAGAAAGAGGGATAAATAGAGGGATAGATAGAGAGGGATGAATAGAGGGATAGATAGAAAGAGGGATAAATAGAGGGATAGATAGAAAGAGGGATAAATAGAGGGATAGATAGAAAGAGGGATAAATAGAGGGATAGATAGAAAGAGGGATAAATAGAGGGATAGATAGATAGATAGATAGATAGAAAGAGGGATAAATAGTGGGATAGATAGATGGAAAGATAGATGGATAGATAGATAGATAGAAAGAGGGATAAATAGAGAGATAGATAGAAAGAAAGAGGGATAGAGGGATAGATAGATAGATGGAAAGATAGATGGATAGATAGATAGAAAAATAGATAGAAAGAGAGGGATAGATGGATGGATGGATGAAGGGATATAGATTGATAGAGGGATAGATGGATGGACAGACAGATAGAGGGATAGACAGATAGAGGGATAGACAGATAGAGGGATAGACAGACAGAAAGGTAAATAGAGAGATAGATAGATAGATAGATATAAAGATGGATTGATAGATGGATAGAAGAATGGACATAAAGAAAGAGAAATAGATAGATAGAAAGATAAATAGAGGGATAGATCGATAGATAGATAGATAGATAGATAGAGGGATAGATAGACAGCTAGACAGATAGAGAGATAGATGGAAAGATAGATAGAATGAAAGATAGAAATGATAGATAGATAGATAGATAGATATAGAGGGATTGTGTGTGAGGAAGGGTAAAGTTACGTTTGTCTTTCTCCCCATTTCCAGCAGGCACATAGTGTGTGGCTCCTCCTGTTCTTCCTGCCTCTCTCCTCGGTGCCGGTTTTCTAGTTTGACAGCCGGCTTTATGAGTGGGAGGAGAGAGGCAGTCAGAGGTGCCCTCCCGCAGCACAGCAAATGCGCAGGCGCCGGTTTGCCGCCCCGCAGTGAGGATATTGAATACTCCACTGCGGGCTCGGCGTACTGCGCAGATGCGAGGGGACCAGGACGCTGTCGGGCAGCGCGCACTGCGCTTGCCCAGCAGGCTAAACCAAAGCGCAGGCGCCGGTTAGAGCGAGGAGGGGGTGGAGGAATCGCACCATCCCCGACACAGAGGGATGATGGACAGCACGGGGGCGGCACACAGACGCTGGAAACCCCGCCTCCCGGTCTTCGGTCTTGGTAACTATATAAGTGCATATTTCAGTGAATATAGTTATACAAAATGTAATATAAACCTTGTCTGAGTGCAGCCTTAGTGCTGCAGGAGGTGGGGAGCTCAGCTTCTAATGTCTGGGGGGGGTGACAGGTTCGCTTTAAGTGCAGAACTATAGCTTGTAATGTGATTAGTAATGATGTATTTCTATTGAATTTGATGTTCTTTTCTATATTCTTTCTATATTCTACAGGGGTTGGACAAAATAATGTTAACACCATGGAAAAATTAACAAAATTTAGTTTAATTTGGTGTAGGTCCACCTTTCGTGGCGATTTCAGCCTCAATTCTCCGAGGTATGGATTCATAAAAAGATATCATTGGCCCGGCGGATCTCCACGAAATAGCACCCCAGATCATCACAGACCCTCTGCTATGTTTTACGGTTGGGAGAAGGCAGTCTGAATGGAATGCTTCTTTCGGCTGTCTCCAAACGTACACTGGGCCGGAGGTCGGAAAATGGGGTTAACGATGATTCGTCTGAGACTATCACGTTTCCACTGCTCGAGGAACCAATTCTGGAGGTTTCTACACCACTCTAAACGCTTGGAAACATTTCTCATTGAGAGCAGCGGTTTTCTAATTGCCGCTCTTCCGTGGAATCCAGATTTGTGCAGCTCCCGACGAACAGTTTTCATCGAAATTGGGTTCTGTAGGTGTTCATTGAGCTCAGCAGTGATTTTCAGAGCCGTGGTCTTGCGATCCTTTCACAATTCGCTTTAGAGTCAGACGGTCTCTCTCACTCAACTTCGACTTTCAGCCGGACCTGTGCTTTGCTGCAAACGTTTTTCCTTCTCTTTCAAACGCAGTCATTGCTTTGGAGACAGGACCTCTTGACACGCCAAGCATTTGGGCATTTTTTGTTACACTAGCGCCTGCCATACGAGCACCAACAATTTGGCCTTTTAGAAAATCCTAAAGGTCTGCCATTGGTATCAGGTTCTCATCAATGTTCTTACAATTCGGCAAAACAAACAGTTAATTTACATACACATATCACTTAAAACAAATAATGAACTATAAAACATTAACGTATGTCACGGTTTGCCGATTATGATGCCAAAACCTTAGGTGTTTCCATTATTTTGTCCAACCCCTGTATGTGTAACTGTCTTAGTCAGCATGATGAAGTCACCATATTTCAGAATATAGCTTTTCTATTGGGGAAGCAGGTATAAGAAGCCCCCAGCTCAGGGGATCGGGGCCCAGAATCACGATATCATCCTGTGTGCCGGACACCTGCGTGTGTCCCCGTGCCTGTCATCTTCATTCCTATCTGCTTTTGTCGTACATCTCTGTATCATTCCAATAAACCTCAGCCTTTTGGGTCTGAAGACCTGTCTAGGAAGTTTTCTCGGACCTTGATAACCACCAGACAAGGAAGGTCTTTCTTTCATTCTTTCATTCTTTCAATACCTTAACAGGGATACAGTGGTGAGAGATGTATCCAAACCTGTGCGGGCACACCCGCTTTAGAAATGAGGACTGTGTATCTCATGGCTAGAGCTGACTTGTTTTGGACTATACCATATGTGGTTTATGTGATCTGTTAATAAACCGACATGAATTTATTTAAATGAAGAGACTGTTCTGTTTGAACATCGCTACCAAGTGGGTGAAACCCAAACCCGATCCATGATCGCTATCTTACAATATATAAATACGCCAGAATAGTGACCAATTAGGGATTTTTTTTCAAAGAATGGACATTCGCAACAAGTATTATGTCAAAGAACGAAAAAATGCGAGAACAGGCCAAATTGTATGCAAAAGTACGAATTTCATTTATATTCAAAAGGGGACAGTGCGGTGCCAGCTTAAAACAGGTAGGGGTCAGTAATGAGGGCAGCTTAATGTAATGTTACCAATAGATAGATATAATCAATTATCACACCCGTATTGGTGTTATTCCTATACAATACAGTTTTATACAATATATTAGGTATATATACAGAGGTGTATTGATATTACGACGGGAGTACAGTGATCGCTATACAATTGTAATAGTACACTGGCACTTATGGTGTAACACAGCTTCACAGTATAGTATAAAATAAAGTTGTTGCGCACAGTATGATCTTTTTTTTCTTTATTTCTTTTTCTCAACTATAATGGAGTGATGGTACACCTTGTTATATTACCTATGGTGTACTATTCCGCATACTATTAAATATGTCTCCAGCGAATTCATATACACCATTATCTTATTCATTAACTATGGTGCTTTCATTACCACAGGGTTTCAGGGTTAATATAACACACACTCATGTGAAGATCCTTGTGCAGCCAGTTACTATGCAGCTAGATGCTCTTTACATGTGGATTCAAACACTGCTTTATCTCCCACCTAGCCACCTACATTATCTATAACTATGTCTTAGATAACAGGGTATACTGCATTGTCATAAGTAGTCAAATATCCAGGATTTTACCTTTGGAGTCGTGCAGATAACAAGCTTACACCCTCTCACTACGGCAGCCGTGTGCCCATATGTGCATTTCGCCAATTCTTCATCGGTGGGCGTGCCAGACAGGGGAAGGGGAGGGTTTAATAGTAGCCCATGGCCAATCAGAGAACAGCATCACAGTAACCTAGTAACGCTGACGCTCCGATGCTCATACGCGCGGCTACGTACCCGGGCAGCGTCATGTGGGGCGGAGGTTAGGATCACATGATCCACCTCACCGCCCCACATAGAGAAGCCGACCACATCCGCGCAGCGTCACAGCATACAGCGCCAAGTCACTGCTTGCTAAGAGTGCACCAGTTATCAGGCAGTCTATGGGATGGATATATACCACACAGTCACTCATTTGTATTTTTCTTAAACTATATCCTCATCACAGTATGATCAGTATCCACAACAAGGAGAATAATGGTCATATCCTAGTATCACAATATTGGGTAAATCACATAGGAAAATGATGTTATATATATTATGTTAATATCTTTTAACCAACATCCATCCTAGGATTATATACACAGATATAACAATGTGTAGACTTTAATCCATGGTTAGTCATACATCGGAGTGAAGACATATTCCATAGTGGGTGACAGAGTTTTTAACAAGCCTCCTCAGTGGATGTTATATCATCATAGTGTCACTTTTTAGAAATGTAAACCCAGAAACAGCCATGGCATATAAGAGGAGCACACCTGAGTAATTATAGGTGTACAAAATGTATTATTACATACAACACAGTAACAGACAGGATATTAAAACATAATTAAAACTCACAAGGAATCACAACCAGGGGTCCATCGGTAACATGTGGAGCACATAAGTGCTTCACATCAAAGTGGTCAAAGTGCTTAATCCCTAATCAGGAACTATTATTATCAAAAGATCACAGCTGTTGATTAGTATCAATATTTACACACATGTAAATCCTATGGGAATGGTCACAGTACAGTAGTACAATTGCAGGGTAATCGGGAATAAATTGGGTACCAATTCTTTACAATGTCAAACATTGGTCATATATACAGGTAATACACCCTATGGGAGTCCATTTAACTATAGACAAACCACATCAAAATCTCTAAGGATCAATTCACATTGATCATACAGTACCAAGATGGTTAAGTAAGTTTAGGTATGCATACCAGTTATGTGCTGTACACCCATAGGAAAACAAGCAGTCATAATGGGGAATCACAACCAGTGATCATTACTTGCACTAAGGCACAGAAAATAAGTGCCTAGTTGCACTGTTAGTTAGTTAAGGGTATAGACAAAGGAAAAGCAGTATAAACACACACCACCAGGGGCGGACTGGCCCAGGTGGTAGGGGGCAAGTGGTATAGCCCACATCTAAGGCCGCCCTCTATAGAAACGGGCCGGCCGGCCATACTGCAGCACATGGCGAAGGAGCTGGTAAGGGAGCTGCGAATTTCTGATAGCACTAACCCCCCCCCCCCGGTCTTCCAAAATTTTCGATAGCACCCCCCATCTTCCCCCGGTCTTCAAAAATTTTTGATAGCACAGCTTCCCCCCCCTCCCCGCTTCTCGTTTGTGGGCTGGCAGTCCGAAGCCCCGCGATTGTCAGTGCTTTTTCATTCATATCAGCATCCAACCTGTTTATTTGGTCATACCTTATCTTATTTATAATGATTTATTCACTGTGGTGGGTGTTTATACTGCTTATCCTTTTTCTATACCCTTAACTAACAGTGCAACTAGGCACTTATTTTCTGTGCCTTAGTGCAAGTAATGATCACTGGTTGTGATTACTCATTATGACTGCTTGTTTTCCTATGGGTGTACAGCACATAACTGGTATGCATACCTAAACTTACTTAAAGTCCAGCAAAAAGGAGAGAATGAGGGAACCACCTTCTAGGGGAAGTTCCAAATAGGAATTACACGGAGACTGGAGCCACAGAGTACCTCGAGGTGCCAGCGAGACAAAATCCACAATGAAAGAAAAGGAAAACAGCGGCACTCACCAAGAAAGCTGTAAGCGGTGTCCTTTTATTGAGGTAGTTGAAACATAGTGCAGGGAGGGGGACCGGGTGACGACGGCACCGTTTCGGGCGTTCTGCCCTTCAACGGGTCACTGGTAGCTGGTGCTGCCTGCCCCGACCTTAAATAGGTGGAGCTGGACCGCCCTGATGACATCACAACCAGCTAGTCATAATAAAAACACAATAGGAATATTAAAAACAAAGCCAACTTTCCAAGCAACTGCTAAGAAAAACATATCAAAAGTACATAGGATAAACAGATGTATAAAACCAAATAGCGATCTTATGATTACAAATTGTCATGCTGCTATGTGATCATCAGTTGCGGTTTCCGGGCGCCTCACTACTTCCGGGTCACGTGCGCACGTCACATGACCGCAATAGAGAAGTTCCCTGATTGGTCTCTATTCTTATCTGTGACTGCGCAAGCGCCTCATTATAGAGGCTACGTCGCAGTGTTTACCAGCGCTGCTAAGGCAACACTGTGACCAATCAGGAAAGGGGCAAGAAATATACAAACAGTGCAAAGCACTATTTCAACGAGCTGCAGACAAACCACAGCTCCTGTAGCCGGAGTTAAGCTACCAAACAAGTAGTTATAAGTTTATATAAACATGGTGAAAAAAGACTGCCCCAGTCTTAATCACCCAGTCAGGTATTCTGACCGTGACCCAAACTAGGAGCGCACAGACAACATCAACTGCCCCATCAGAAGGGGGAGAGAGAAGTGGGGGGGGGTAGCACAAATAGACCTATATCACTGTCTTCTATATTAATTTATAGACCCACTGATCGAAAAAGTCCCTCATATTAATCAAGGCTGCCATATAGCGGTGCTGCAGCCAAGAGGTGCGCAAAACCAAACAAGTTCACAATTTACAAACTCATCACCTTTACAAAAACATGGCCATGTCTAATTTATCATTTAAACCAAGGGCACCCTGGGCATTAAGTTCCAGAATCCACTTGGCCTCCAATTGCAAGAGGCGTTTATGTTGGTCACCTCCTCTAATAGACGGGGGTAGACTGGCAATCCCTGCGAACCTAAGTACTCCAGCATCCCCGTTGTGCATTAATAATAGAGACGAAAAATTTGAGGAGCAGGCTGACACACTAGAAGCGGACCTTCTAAATAGGGGGTACCCATCGGGTGTCTTGAAAAAAGCAAGAGAAAAAGCTAGGTTTCATTTTCTCAGTAATGGCTCTGTTAACCCAGCTAAGAGGTGCGCGTCCAAGACTGAGTCTAGGCCTTTCTACTTTAGCTTTAAGCACGGCCCAATGTTCAATAATATCACGGCCGCTATTAAACGGCATTGGCACATGGTGGAGACTGACAGAACCTTGTCTAATCTGGCTCCGGTTGTCTGTTGTCACATACAGAAGATGTAAAAACTTAGGAGACCTGTTAGTTCAAAAAAGACTCAGAACAGATAATAGTATGAATTGGTTGGGAAAAAAATGACCGCAGGGAAACTTTAAATGCGGACACTGTAATTAGTGTCCCCAGTTGTTTAAAGGGAATTTTCTCGAACTAGGCGGTCAAAGAATAAGGATCCATTCTTTTATTAACTGTTGCACTAAATGGGTGGTTTATGCCATCTGGTGCCCCTGCGAAAGATTCTATGTGGGTAAGACCATCAGGCCCATGTTTGTAAGAGTGAGAGAACATTTTGGGTCTATACTTAAGAATAAAGGGTCTCCAAGATTAATTCATCATATTAATGATGTGCACAACGGGGATGCCGGAGTACTTAGGTTCGCAGGGATTGCCAGTCTACCCCAGTCTATTAGAGGAGGTGACCAACATAAACGCCTCTTGCAATTGGAGGCCAAGTGGATTCTGGAGCTTAATGCCCAGGGTGCCCTTGGTTTAAATGATAAATTAGACATGGCCGTGTTTTTGTAAAGGTGATGAGTTTGTAAATTGTGAACTTGTTTGGTTTTGCACACCTCTTGGCTGCAGCACTGCTATATGGCAGCCTTGATTAATATGAGGGACTTTTTCGATCAGTGGGTCTATAAATTAATATAGAAGACAGTGATATAGGTCTATTTGTGCTACGCCCCCACTTCTCTCTCCCCCTTCTGATGGGGCAGTTGATGTTGTCTGTGCGCTCCTAGTCCGGGTCACGGTCAGAATACCTGACTGGGTGATTAAGACTGGGGCAGTCTTTTTTCACCATGTTTATATAAACTTATAACTACTTGTCTGGTAGCTTAATTACGGCTACAGGAGCTGTGGTTTGTCTGCAGCTCGTTGAAATAGTGCTTTGCACTGTTTGTATATTTCTTGCCCCTTTCCTGATTGGTCACAGTGTTGCCTTAGCAGCGCTGGTAAACACTGCGACGTAGCCTCTATAATGAGGCGCTTGCGCAGTCGCAGATAAGAATAGAGACCAATCAGGGAACTTCTCTATTGCGGTCATGTGACTTGCGCACGTGACCCGGAAGTAGTGAGGCGCCCGGAAACCGCAACTGATGATCACATAGCAGCATGAGAATTTGTAAGCATAAGATCGCTATTTAGTTTTATACATCTGTTTATCCTATGTACTTTTGATATGTTTTTCTTAGCAGTTGCTTGGAAAGTTGGCTTTGTTTTTAATATTCCTATTGTGTTTTTATTATGACTAGCTGGTTGTGATGTCATCAGGGCGGTCCAGCTCCACCTATTTAAGGTCGGGGCAGGCACCACCAGCTACCAGTGACCCGTTGAAGGGCAGAACGCCCGAAACGGTGCCGTCGTCACCCGGTCCCCCTCCCTGCACTATGTTTCAACTACCTCAATAAAGGACACAGCTTACAGCTTCCTTGGTGAGTGCCGCTGTTTTCCTTTTCTTTCATTCTAAACTTACCTAACCATCTTGGTACTGTATGATCAATGTGAATTGATCCTTAGAGATTTTGATGTGGTTTGTCCATAGTTAAATGGACTCCCATAGGGTGTATTACCTGTATATGACCAATGTTTGACATTGTAAAGAATTGGTACCCAATTTATTCCTGATTGCCCTGCAATTGTCATTGACTACTGTACTGTGACCATTCCCATAGGATTTACACGTGTGTAAATATTGATACTAATCAACAGCTGTGATCTTTTGATAATAATATTTGCTGATTAGGGATTAAAGCGAACCTGTCACCCCCCCCGGGCATCAAAAGCTAAAATAGCCACCTTCTGCAGCACTAAGGCTGCATTCAGAGAAGGTGGCTATAGCCTTTTGATGCCCTTTATACTATGAAATATGCAGTTAGGTAAATGCTCACACTTCTGAAGACCAAAGACCGGGAGGCGGGGATTCACGCTCCTCTGACCTGCCCCCTCTTGTCCATCATGGTGCTCGCCTGCTGCTGCCTCCCCTGACTGTGTAAAATGAACGCGCGTCTTCGTTCTCCTGTATGGAGCCGACGACTTCCTGGACACCGGGCGCACAGCGCATGCGCAGCGCCGTGCAGGAGAATGGAGACGCGCGTTCATTTTACACAGGGGAGGCAGCAGCAGGCGAGCACCATGATGGACAAGAGGGGGCAGGTCAGAGGAGCGTGAATCCCCGCCTCCCGGTCTTTGGTCTTCAGAAGTATGAGCATTTACCTAACTGCATATTTCATAGTATAAAGGGCATTAAAAGGCTATAGCCACCTTCCCTGAATGCAGCCTTAGTGCTGCAGAAGGTGGCTATTTTAGCTTTTGATGCCCGGGGGGGGTGACAGGTTCGCTTTAAGCACTTTGACCACTTTGATGTGAAGCACTTATGTGCCCCACATGTTACTGATGGACCCCTGGTTGTGGTTCCTTGTGAGTTTTAATTATGTTTTAATATCCTGTCTGTTACTGTGTTGTATGTAATAATACATTTTGTACACCTATAATTACTCAGGTGTGCTCCTCTTATATGCCATGGCTGTTTCTGGGTTTACATATTTATCAAAAATGGCATGGTGAGCACCCATATATTTATTTATATACATTTATAACTACATATGTATACTGTATATATACACATCTTAATGACCCTGTGGTGCTCCTTAAATATTTCTATGTCACTTTTTAGAAATAAAGTAAAGGCCATGGATATACGGTAACTAAAAACGAACAAAAATCGTAATGTTAAAAACATATATATATATATATATATATATATATATATATATATATATAATGATGAAATGAAAGAAAGCAGCACAGTTTCTTTAGGGTGCAATTCAGTCCAGCCTCATCCACTTACTGCCTCCAGTATAATAACAAACGACTGCAGCACTCCTCTTGTTTTAGTAACCTCTTGCCTTTATTGGGCCTTCAGGTGTACAGAGCAACGTTTCGGGACAAATCTCCCTTCTTCCAGCAAGAAGAAGGGAGATTTGTCCCGAAACGTTGCCCTGTACACCTGAAGGCCCAATAAAGGCAAGAGGTTACTAAAACAAGAGGAGTGCTGCAGTCGTTTGTTATTATATATATATATATATATATATAGATATATATATACTAGCTGTGAGCCCGATGCAAATGCATCGGGATTCTAGAACGTGCATTAATTTGCTTATAATCGTTATAGCTGGTCTGAGTACTTTTTGGGGGTGTGTGAGGACTTTTTGGGGGGGTGTGAATACTTTTTGGGGGGGGTTGAATACTTTTGGGGGGGGTTGAATACTTTTGGGGGGGGTTGAATACTTTTTGGGGGGGGTTGAATACTTTTTTGAGGGGGTTGAATACTTTTTGGGGGGGGTTGAATACTTTTTTGGGGGGTGTTCAATACTTTTTGGGGGGTGTTCAATACTTTTTGGGGGGTGTTCAATACTTTTTGGGGGGGTATTAGATTCATTTTTTTATTTTAATTAGTTAATGTAATTAATATATTAATGTTATAGATTTTTTTTTTTTATGATTATGTTTTATTTTATTGTTTATTATTTATATTATTGAGTTATTTTTTTTTAAATTATTTTTATTATTATTAAATTTAAAAAACCGCACTTGCCGCAAGTCCCCCTATACTTTCTATGGGAATTACCGCAACCGCGCCGCAAGTGTAACCGCATCTGCCGCGTTCGCCGCATAACCATTACACTTGCGGCGCGGTTGCGGTAATCCCCATAGAAAGTATAGGGGGACTTGCGGCAGGTGCGGCGGCTGAGGTAGCGACTCGCAATGGCCTCGCGGCCATTGCTCGCGCTACCTCAGCGGTAAATCGCTAACTTTGTGGCCGAGCCTCTGGTTCGATTTTCGCCCAGCGACTCGCAATGGCCGCTTCGCGGCCATTGCTCGCACTCAGCCAGCGAGTCGCAATGGCCTCGCGGCCATTGCGACGGCTCGCATTGGCCGCTACGCGTCCAATGCTTCGCTCGTGGTGACGTCACATAGTGACAAAGCCACGGTCTTTTCGGGACCCGACACGGAAGTGCCTACGGCAATTATATAGTAGATATATATAAACCTATTAAGCCCTTAGTGACCTCACAGGAATGGTGCATAGCTTATATTTTCATTTAATCCTACTGGATATAGCATTTTTAATGTCCACATCCATCTGGATTCTAGTTGTCTAAGTCTCCTGGTGACTCCACCTCCCCAGATGTCAATTTGTAAGCAGTCAATGCCTTGAATGTCCCCAGATTACAACAAGACGTAGTCCAATCTTGAGGGACTGTTTAGTTAGGAGCCACTATGAAGGGAGTAAGAAGTGGAGCTTCCTGGATGACTTTAAACAGAAGGTGGGATGTACACCATGTGGAAAGTGTGTTGTGTGTCCAAATGTGGAGAAAGCTGACACATTCACTGATTCTAGTGGTGGTAGAATGTTTAAAATATTGAAATAACATGTGAGACCGTGGCGGTGATATATTGTGCCACGTGTCCATGCCCAAAAAGCTATGTAGGCATGACAACCCGCCAATTAAAGGTGAGAATTAGAGAGCATGTGTTGGGAATTGAGACAACAAAAACCACTACGGGTGACGCATTCCTTAAATCCCCAAGCATTGTAAAATCAAACACGCCTGTGAGCACCTTCCAAAAGGGTTTGCACCCTCCTTATCATAAGATAAGACCCTATGCACCTTTTTGACTGACTATTATAGATATTGAAGCATCTGTTATTGACTGTTGGTCCTTTCTGCAGTGAATATCCAGGAAGTTAATAAGTGGCCCGGAAGTACAAGCACGTGGACGCCGATAAGTATAATGTTGTTTAATAACTATCTTCTTTTTTTTACAGCCTCCAAAAATCTAAGATATTGTTACACTTTACATTGTCAGTGTATACACATACAGCACTAATACATATATACATTTATATAAAAATTAACTGTTTTTACATAACACCATTTTTCAGTCCTTACAGGTCTGTGATTGCTTACATGACTTTAAACACCCAGGAGCTAGTCGAGTGGAAGGTTCTTCAGCTGTCACTCAGGATGTGCAGTCTCTGTGCAGATCCCGTTAGCTTCCTCTCCTGCTCTGCACCGATCACATAGATCAGTGTAGGACAGGAGGAGAGAGCAGATCTCTCAGTGATCAGGAAGGACAACATCTGAGCATTGTCCATCATTACAGGAAGCTGCCTGCAGACTGTAAGAGGCACTCACTTACTAGCAAGATTATTTTATTTAAAAGTATGTCTTATAGTCCAAAAAATACAGTAAGTTCTAAGGTAATTTCCCTTTCTCATTCAATTATATGACAGTCTGTTAAATATATTTTCTACAATTTGTCAATAAAATAGATAATTTATCTCCTTGAGAGTAATTTTTGATGATAAGCAAAAAATAAGATTTTCTACTAATTCAGATTTCAAAATCTAGGTAGGAATATGGCTTTGCCCCTGTGTGTATTCTCTGGTGTCTGATAAGATCCGATTTCTGGTGAAAATATTCGCCACATTCTGAACATGACAAACCCTTCTCCCCTACGTGCTTTCTCTGATGTGTAACAAGGTGTGATTTAAATGCATAACATTTCCCACATTCTGAACATGAATAAGGTTTCTCACCTGTGTGAGTTCTCTTGTGTCTAACAAGATATGCTTTTATTGCAAAACATTTCCCACATTCTGAACATGAATAAGGTTTCTCACCTGTGTGAATTCTCTTGTGTGTAACAAGAGTTACTTTCATTGCAAAACATTTCCCACATTCTGAACATGAAAAAGGCTTTTCACCTGTGTGAGTTCTCTGATGCTTAACAAGATTTGCTTTGATTGCAAAACATTTCCCACATTCTGAACATAAATAAGGTTTTTCACCTGTGTGAATTCTCTTGTGTGTAACAAGAGTTACTTTCATTGCAAAACATTTCCCACATTCTGAACATGAATAAGGTTTCTCACCTGTGTGAATTATCTTGTGTTTAACAAGACATGATTTGTTTGTAAAACATTTCCCACATTCTGAACATGAATAAGGTTTCTCACCTGTGTGAATTCTCTTGTGTTTACCAAGATCTGATTTGTTTGTAAAACGTTTCCCACATTCTGAACATGAAAAAGGCTTTTCACCTGTGTGAGTTCTCTGATGTATAACAAGTTTTGATTTGCTTGTAAAACATCTTCCGCATTCTGAACAAGAATATGTCTTCTCCCTAGTATGAATTCTCTCATGCCTATCAAGACCACATTTTTGGTTACAGTAACTCCCACACTTGGAACAAGGAA
Organism: Allobates femoralis; assembly: GCA_033576535.1. NCBI lineage: Eukaryota > Metazoa > Chordata > Amphibia > Anura > Aromobatidae > Allobates > Allobates femoralis. The sequence goes on along the minus strand of JARQOC010000006.1, from coordinate 472,667,157 downwards.
ATCTCTTCGCCACTGTGTGAAGTTTTTGATGCGAAACAAAAGATGTGTCATGGGGAAAACTATTTCTATATTCTGAATGTGAAATTGACTTCTTTGCTTTAAGAGCAGTTAGTTTTTTAATGGATGTTTTGTGACTTTTATTTGTCGTAGTAGTCTGTAATGTATCAGAAGAGAAGACCTGTTTCATAACATTAGATGATAGATCTTTGCTGTGAAGAGCTGATGGTGTATCTGAAGTAATGGCATTCACTTCAATTGTATCCTGTGTGGTTTCAAGTTCCTCTGATTTAATACTTGAAGATAGCAGATGTCCCTCTGATCTCCTGTCACCATCATCTGCCAAAAATAAAATCAATTATTATTAGTAAACAAAATATTCTTGACATTTGTATTTTTAAACATTTCTACTTAAAATGTCCATTGAAATGGAAAGTTATGTATCAATATTGAATTATTCCCTAAGACAATTAGTTAGATATGTTAACACAGTAATGAATCGCTTGTATAATTCCTATCCACTTAAAAATATATAAAAAACTAATTCTCCATGACATTCATATCTATTTCCGGGCAGTCGCCCCAGACGCTGTTGCGGTGGATCGTCTGGGTTATGCCGCGTCCCTGGCATCTCTATGAGAGGGCGGGCCGTGGATCATGATCCATGACTCCTCCCTCCTATGACGCCCGGAAGTGACGTGTCCGCCGAGTACCGGCCCATCTTGACAGCGTCATATAAAGAGGCGGATTCGCACATTGTTATTGGTTACTGGCACTATTTTAACTCATTCTCACTGTCACTTGTCACGCCCCCTGACAAAGGGGAAGCCGATATGCGCATTGGGGCGCACGGCAAACAGGAGACAGGACGCAAGCACTAACTCAGGAAATCATAAGGTAAAAACCATGGATCCGCAATGAATGATGTTAGAGACTTGTGGACATCTATATTGGTTGCATGGGTAGATGATTGAGCAGATGTATACTGCATCCTAGATAACATAGGATTCACCTGTAGGAAAGTGATCTAGGGTTACTACAGACTTTATTGTGCATAGCCTTAGAATTGAAGCAGGGTGGATATTCTATAAAGTGACATTCGCTAAAAAGGCTATTGATAATATCTTCCGGATGCAAGTTGCACATGCAATATATAAAAGTATTACTATTGTACCTGAAAGCAGTCAATTACTATCATAGCTGGGAATCCACTTTAAATTAGTGCTACCAATATTAATATTATAAACAAAAAACCCAGGGGATCATGGACGTAAACATGAGGTACACTTAACCAATTTTTTAAACAAGAGAATAAAGTGATAATACCTCCGTAATAAACCCAGTAAACAGACGCATACAACAATGGCTATGCTAGTGCAAAAGTTTAATAATAAGGCCAGTTGCAGTACAAAAACCTGGGAACGTACAGATTGGATGGTACATGACACCAGAGTAGACCGACACAGAGGTCACAAACATTAATACATGGAGGGTATAAAGTGCAGAGTGCAGTACAATGAGGTAGAAGTTAGTATCACATCCAAGGACTATTGTACAGTAACATGATAAACAAGTGTAGTAATCACAACATCCACGGGTAACATTATAAAACCTCAGTACCGCAGAAACTCACCCATGAGTATCTGCAAGTGACCCTCAGTGTCTGGGGAGCGACCCCGACACGTGTTTTGTGACCTTTTTCAAGCGGGCACGTTGTTAGCTAGACGTCTTAAAAAACGGCATACTATATCAAAAATAGATCACCTGTTGGACCGACATAACGCCCCTATCAGAAGCCCCATATTAATTGCGGAAGAATTTCGTAACTATTACGCTAAATTGTATAATCTCCACGCTGATAAACATACCGCCCAACCCTCTAAAGATCTCATTAATCAATTTCTAGATAAAATCAACCTCCCCAAAGTAACTCCACAACAAGTAGCCTTCCTAAATGCACCTCTCCGTCTAGAAGAAATTCATTCAACCATAAAAGCTATGAAAAAGAAGTCAGCCCCTGGCCCTGACGGATACTCATACACATATTATAACCGCTTCCTCCAAGAATTAACTCCACATCTCCTTACGCTATTTAACTACTGGCGAAAACAAGGCCAAATTGCCCCGGAGGGATTGGAGGCCCTTATTTCTACTATACTGAAGCCTGGTAAACCCACCACCACCCCTGCAAATTTCAGACCCATTGCTCTCCTGAACGGGGACCTAAAAATTTACGCAAAAATCTTAGCAAATCACTTGATGGTAGTCTTGACCTCCTTGATTGGCCCAGACCAGGTGGACTTCATCCCGGCTAGGCAGGCAGGGTCCGGTACTAGGAGACTCGTAGACCTGCTGGAGCTGATGGAAAAGAGTCATACCCCCGATGCACTCCTCTCCCTAGACGCTGAAAAAGCTTTTGATAGGGTGCACTGGGGGTACCCAAGGGAGGTTCTGGTCAGATTTGGGTTGGTGGGGGACTTCCAAACCTCAGTAATGGCCCTCTATTCTAACCCTAACGCAAAAGTTAGAACGACAGGATACACATCATCGGACTTTAGAATAACAAACAGAACCAGGCAGCGATGCCCCCTCTCACCATTGATCTTTGCTCTGGTGATGGAGCCCCTAGCCGAGAGTGTCCGGAAAGACCCTAATATCTTGGGCCTTCGCGTTGGCTCACGTGAACATAAAATAGGCCTATATGCCGATGATGTGGTATTTGTCTGTACGGAATTGTCCCAAACCATCCCAAATATTATTCGTTTGCTATCTGAATTCTCAAAGATCTCCTATTACAAATTAAACCCAACAAAGTCACTCTTCTTTCCAGTGAATGTGCCTTCCGAGTTGGCTCATCAGCTCCGGCAGGGTCTTCCCTTTGCTTGGTCTCCCCTTGGCTTCCCATACCTAGGTATCCAAATTACACCTACACCTAATATTGTGAGAAGTAACTACGAAATCTTATATAACAATCTAAAAACGGGACTCGATTCACACTCTTCTTTGGGCCTCTCTTGGATAGCAAGAATTCAAGTTATAAAGATAACCTATCTCCCAAAAATTTTACATGTCCTGAGATGCCTCCCCCTTAGCTTTCCTCGGCGGTACTTGAAATCCTTACAAACCTTGATAGGTAAATTTGTTTGGAACTTTAAACCGCATCGTGTCGGCCTCAAGATTCTAACTCTACCTTCCAAACTTGGAGGTCTAGCTCTCCCCGATATAGCCTCCTATTATCAAGCTATACACATTGCCGCAGCTGGAGAGTGGTGGAAGGAGGACTCTCAGTGCCTTTGGCTACAAATTGAACGACATTTTTCCCCTAGAAACTCCACCAGGCTCCTGCTAGAAAGTACGCTCCTTGTCCACCGACAATCCCCAAACTATCTGAAATCCATGACTACACTCTTACAGGTGTGGTCTTCGCATAGAATAAATCTTCTCTTGTTCCTCCATCACTATATCACTATCCCTGCAGTGGAGCTGTCGGTTGAGTCTATCTTTCATCGTGGAGGGAGCTCGGGGTGGAGTACCTGCGGCAAGTGCACGAGGGGGTCAGAGTTCAGTCCTTTACAGACCTGGTGGACAGATTTGGGATCCCCCACTCCTCTTTTTTCAAATATCTGCAACTGAGACATTTTCTTGATTCCCTTGCCCTACCTGAGTTGAGCCTAGCTGACGTTGATGAGCCCTTGCATAGGTACTTTAAGACATTGTCCCCAGGACTCTGCGGAGTCTCCATTGTATATAACGCATTAAATCTACTTAGGAGTAAAGTGAAACTCCCCTACATGGTTAAATGGGAATCCAGACTACATTTCACTAAGGAACTACAACAGTGGCAAAGTGCGACAGCTCGTTCCACAGCTTACTCTAAATGCATAACGCATCATGAACAATTAAAAAAGGTACACATGGACTGGTACCTCACTCCAGATCGGATCTCTCGTTGTTCTTCCTCATCATTAACCCCCTCCTCTCCTCTTTGTTGGAAAGGATGTGGTCTCCTGGGTAACGCCCAGCACCTATGGTGGTCTTGCCCAAGGGTATCAGCTTTCTGGACCAAAGTTGAAACCCTGCTGTCGGAAATAATGTGCTACCCTATAGTCCTAAACCCAGCTTTGGCGGTACTAGGCTTGGACCTTGAAGAATTCTCACATCTGCATAGGCCGGGCATTGCCAACATCCTCATATCTGCTCGTGCCTGCATAGCAAAGCACTGGAAAGTATCAACCACACCGCCTAAAGAAGAATTAGTCAATTCTATTAACACTCATTTCCAACATGAACTTCTGCTTGCACATAGCGCGAGCGGCGCAGAAAAGTCCTATCCTGGTGGGATCCATGGATTCTGTCATCTATAACACCATCTTGGTTGATTCATCAGGTAAACCCACCCACTCACTATGGGTTAAACCAAGGCTTTCGCAATTACCTACCACTTACTTTTTAATGTACTTTACAGCATTATAATAACCAACTGTAGCTCTGTTTATTCACTTCTCCTGTATAAGTTCCTGCAGTTAGGAGGATAAATCTGTTTACGACCTCCCTTCCTTCTCCCCTCCCTCCTGCCTTCATCCCTTAACCCTTACCTTTCCTACTCATTTGGTCTACCTTTCAACGCTTCGCACATCCTACCTACTCTCTTACTTTTTAACTAGTCACTTTCACAGCATTATTACACTAACCAGACTGTAGCTCAAGTTTTCAATAGCACCTTCTCCTGATACGCTTACACCTCTTGCATGCTTAGGTAGGGATAAAGGTCAGTTTAGAGTCCGATCCTTAACCTTTTCCCTTTGCCCAAAACTTCGTCCCTGACCCAAACATCTCCCTTCTGGACCTCATCTACAAAGCACCATATCTCCTTGTCAATGCCCTTCCCCATTCCTTGTCCTCTTTCCCTAAACACCGTCTCTTCTGCTATGCTGCCTTGTTCATTCCCTTGATAAATCCCCAACAGTGTCACCAGCAAAGCACCCCACACATCACACCTCCTCCTCCATGCTTCACGTTGGAACAGGCATTTAGAGTCCATCCGTTAACCTTTTCTGCGTTGCACAAAGACATGGTGGTTGGAACCAAAGATCTCAAATTGGACTCATAGACCAAAGCACAGATTCCACTGTCTAATGTCCATTCTTGTGTTCTTTAGCCCAACAAGTCTCTTCTGTTTGTTGTTTGTCCTAGCAGTAGTTTCCTAGCAGCTATTTTACCATGAAGGCCTGCTGCACAAGTCTCCTCTTAACAGTTGTTGTAAGATTGCTGCGCTTGAACTCGTGTGGCATTGACCTGGTCTCTATCTGAGCTGCTGTTAATCTGTGATTTCTGAGGCTGGTGACTCGGATGAACTTTCCTCCGCAGCAGAGGTGACTCTTGGTCTTCCTTTCCTGGGCGGTCCTCATGTGAGCCAGTTTCTTTGTAGTGCTTGATGGTTTTTGCAGCTGTACTTGGGGACACTTTCAAAGTTTTCCCAATTTTTCGGACTGACGGACCTTCATTTCTTAAAGTAATGATGGCCACTCGTTTTTCTTTACTTAGAATTTGTATTATGGCAAGAAAAATAGCAGCTAACAGTCCATTCTGTAGGACTATCCAGCTGTGTATCCACCAGACTTCTGCACAATACAACTGATGGTCCCAACCCCATTTATAAGGCAAGAAATCCCACTTATTAAACCTGACAGGGCACACCTGTGAAGTGAAAACCATTTCGGTGACTACCCCTTAAAGCTCATCAAGAGGATGCCAAGAGTGTGCAAAGCAGTAATCAAGGCAAAAGGTGGCTACTTTGAAGAACCTAGAATATATATATATATATGCCAAAATGACGAGCACACCTATAAGTGTAGGTGCTAGCAAGAAAAACATGTTAGCATGTTATCGGCTTATATATAATGCATTACATTAACTAAAATTCTCATTTATCCTATGTATATCCTTAGCAGTTTCTGCATTTTCCTCATCCAAATTTGCATTAGCTTTATACACTTTTAGCCATTACGCTATACCTTATATACTTATATCTTATAGTGTGTAGTGTGCAGCTGATTACACGTATACAATAATGTTTTTTTCTTGCTAGCACCTACACTTATAGGTGTGCTCGTCATTTTGTTAATATTATTGTGTTTTTTGACTGAGCACCCTACATTACCCGATAGCCAGACCATTTTACCATCTAGTTCATTTTCTTCTTTTATCAAGTCTTCATCCACTCCCATACACGCAGGTTTTAAAATGCACCAAGAGGCACTTACATCCTCAAATGCTTTTTTACACCGCAGATAGAGGCATACGGTAGGACCGGATAGACATGAGAATACCTTGAAGCTGGTTATCGGGCTTATATGTAATGCATTACATTAACTAAAATTCTCATTTATCCTATGTATATCCTTAGCAGTTTCTGCATTTATGCATTTTCCTCATCCAAATTTACATTAGCTTTATACACTTTTAGCCATTACGCTATACCTTGTGTGGTGTGTATGTCCCTGGGGTGTGTGTGTCCCTGGGGTGTGCGTGTGTCCCTGTGGGGGGTCCCTGTGGTGTGTGTCCTTTTGCAGGGGAGGGGTGTCCCTGTGGTGTGTGTCCTTGTGGGGGGAGGGGTGTCTCTGTGGTGTGTGTCCATCCCTATGGGGTCTGTGTGTCCCGGTGGGGTGTGTATGTGTGTATGTCCCTGTGGGGTGAGTGCATGTGTTCCCTATAGGGTGTGCATGTCCCTGCGGTGGGGGTGGGGGGAGTGTCTGTGTGGTGTGTGTCTCTGTGTTGTGTTTGTCTCTTTGTGGTGTGTGCGTGTTTGTGTTCGGCTGCGTGGTGAGTATCCACTGTTGGGGCTCCACCTTAGCTGTTACTCTTTGTGTGCATGTGGTGTGTATACATGTCCCCGTGCGTGGTGAATATTCTATGTCAAGGCCCCACCTTAGTGACTATATGCTGGTATATGTTGTTATTGTATTGGTATGGTGCTGTCATTAAGCCCCTTTCATTCACAACTGTCAGCTGGTAACTGTCACTTTCTCTCCATTATTTAGATAGGGCCAAAATTGGTGAACTGGAACGCGCGGGGTTAAAATTTCGCCTCACAACATAGCCTATGACGCTCTCGGGGTCCAGACGTGTGACTGTGCAAAGTTTTGTGGCTGTAGTTACGACGGTGTAGATGCCAATCCTGGACATACACACACACACACATACACACATTCAGCTTTATACATTAGATATGGTACATTTGTTTTGCTTGTAGTTTTGCTGCTTATTAATCAGATTTATATATTTGAAGGATAATACCAGACGTGTGTGTGTTTTTAGTGCGATTATGTGGCGAGGTTAGTGTATGTGTGGTGAAATGTGTGCTGAGGGTGTGTTCAAGCACGTGGTAGTGTGTAGCGCATTTTGTGTGTGTGTTCATATCCCCGTGTGTGGTGAGTATCCTATGTCGGGGCCCCACCTTAGCAACTGTATGGTATACACTCTTTGGCGCCATTGCTCACATTCTTTAAGTTCCCCTTGTTCACATCTGGCAGCTGTGAATTTGCCTCCAACACTTTTCCTTTCACTTTTTCCCCATTATGTAGATAGGGGCAAAATTGTTTGGTGAATTGGAACGCGAGGGATTGAAATTTCGCCTCACAACATAGCCTATGACGCTCTCGGGGTCCAGACGTGTGACTGTGCAACATTTTGTGGCTGTAGTTGCGACGGTGCAGATGCCAATCCCGGACATACACACACACACACACACACACACACACACACACATAACAGCTTTATATATTAGACTAGCTGTACTACCCGGCTACGCCCGGGTTAATAAATAACTGCTGTTAGCTATAACAAAATAGAATTTGAATATGTCATATTAATGACCTGTAGCAAAATAGAAGCTGAGCTGTGATTGGTTGCTATAGCCAGCCTGATAAATCTCCAGCCAACAGTAAACCCTCCCCCCGGCCGGGCAGTATATATTACCTCACACTTACACATAATAGACAGCTCATGTGACTGACATCTGCCTTAATTCCCTATATGGCACGTGTTGCACATTGGCTGTTTAAACAGATGTTTATTTTTGGAAATTAAAGATAGCACACGTATGAGGCGAGTTGTGTGAGGCGATTTGTGCACATCTGCATCTGTGTGGTGTGTGTGACCCTGTGGGGTGAGTGCATGTGTCCCTAGAGGGTGAGTATGTGTGTGTGTGCCCTGTGGGGGGAGGGGTCTGTGTGGTGTGTGTGTGTCTCTGTGTTGTAGGTGTCTCTTTGTGGTGTGTCTGTGTGTGTCCTTGTGGGGTGAGTGCATGTGTCCCTATAAGGTGTGTATGTGTGTGTCCCTGTGGGGGGGTCTGTGTGGTGTGTGTGTCTCTTTGTGGTGTGTGTGTCCCTGTGGGGTGAGTGCATGTGTCCCTATAGGGTGTGTATGTCTGTGTGGTGTGTGTGTGTGTCTCTGTGTTGTGTTTGTCTCTTTGTGGTGTGTGTGTCCCTGTGGGGTGAGTGCATGTGTCCCTATAGGGTGTGTATGTGTGTGTGTCCCTGTGTGGGGGAGGTCTGTGTGGTGTGTGTCTCTGTGTTGTGTGTGTCTCTTTGTGGTGTGTGTCCCTGGGGGGTGAGTGCATGTGTCGCTATAGGGTGTGTGTATGTGTCTCTGTGTGGTGTTTGTGTTCGGGTGCGTGGTGAGTATCTAATGTTGGGGCTGCATCTTAGCGACTATACACTTGCTGTTATTCTTTGTGTGCGTGTGGTGTGTATACATGTCCCATTTCATGGTGAATATCCCATGTTGGGGCCCCATCTTAGTGACTATATGCTGGTATATGCTGTTAGTCTTTGGCGCTGTCATTAAGCCCCTCTCATTCACAACTGTCAAATGGTAACTGTCACTTTTTTCCCATTATTTAGACAGGGGCAAAATTGTTTGGTGAATTGGAACGCGTGGGGTTAAAAGATTTGTGGCTGTTATTTTCCTCAATAAATGTCCTTGATTTGGTGAAAAGCCCCCTCTCTCTGTCTCTCTCTCTCTGTCTCTCTCTTTCTCTCGCTCTTTTTTCTCTCTCTCTCTCTCTGTTGCTGTTTCTATGCGGCTTTCTGTGTCAAGCTTATCATGTGTCATCAATGTTTTCAATGTTATTATCTCTATAATTTCTGGTGTTCTGGAGTCTAACCAATGTCGGAGTATAAATTGCATTGTGTATTATCTTAAATTACATTTTTCTCCATTGCTCATGTATTATAGCTTTCTGTGCTGTTCCCCATCCTTTCAGTACATTGTGATGTGTTTCTGACTCTTCTTCCCCTTGTTCCCATTTGAGAATAATTATTGGTTTCCATTTCATTTGGAGTTGTCTCTAATTTTTATGTAGATTGGTGATAGGGATTACTGATTCACCCCTTGGCCTATTAACATGTCAAAGTTACCCTTTTTCTCTACCTTCCCTATATCTTTTATTATTGAGTTATAGAACTGATTTACCTGAATATGGATAAAGCCACACTGGCGTCAAACCCGCGTGACTGCAATGCAAGAAAATGTTACATCATACTGCGATTTTACATGTATATCACAGGAGATTTACCATTGTAACTCTATGGGTGCAATAATCGCGTTGCGACTGTCATCCATCTAAATCGCTCTGATTACGCATACGCCAGTGTGGCTTTACCCTAAACTGTAGTATTCGGCTTTCTCTGATTCTATACTGTTCCGCAAACTCTTGCCATGAGTAAACTCTCCCTTCCTCTCCCTCAAACAGATCCCCCAGCTTCTCTGAACCCTTCCTGGAATACTTTGTTTTGTTTCCCCGTCTTGCCATATAGGCATATGTTTCGATAAGGTGTATGAAAGGGTGTAAGTTCTTCGTAGTGCTCTCCAGGTCCCTATAGTGTCCTTGATTAAGCAGCTGAGCTTCACAACAGTTGGGAGTTTGCTTGCTTTATATATAACATTACTTTAAGGTCTAATGGTCTCACCAGTTCCTTTTCTAAATCAAGATGTGAAAAGTACCTTGTCTCTTATATGCCTTCTCAGGGCTACTAAGTTATATGGCCTTATCAATTGCATCTGGATTCCTCCCTCCCCTTCTGTAAAGACAGTTTATTATATGAGATTCTTGGCCTTTTTGCCTGAAAAAGAAACCTCACAAAAGCATATTGTAGTCTCTTTATGTCACCATGTTTTGATAGTAACGGTATTTTCTGCATTGGGTAGAGAAATCTCGAGAAACTTATCTTTAAAATATGAGCTCTTCCAAACAGTGACAAATTCAGATCTTTCCACCTATCTAGCTCTCTGACTATCTCTCTGTCAGATGTGAATAATTAAGTCAATATAATGATGAAGGTTCTATTCCTATTTTAATTCCCAGATAACCTATATGCTGTGGGGTCAGGGCTGCTTCTAATTTTGATATTATTTTAATATTCAGTCTTCTAAGATATAACAGTTGACACTTGTTGACAATTTTGTATCTCGAGAAGGACCCAAGGTAAGCCAGTCTATCCAGAACCTTCACCAACTGACTTTCTGGGTCAGCTAGAAATACAGGGTGGGCCATTTATATGGCACGGTGGCTCAAGTGGTTAGCACTGCAGTCTTTGCAGCACTGGGGTCCTGAAGTCCGGGGTTCAGTTTCCACCAAGGACACTAAGGACAACATCTGCAAGGAGTTTGTATGTTCTCCCTGTGCTTGCGTGGGTTTCCTCTGGGCACTCCGGTTACCTCCCAACATTGTAAAGACATACTGATAGGATATTTAGATTGTGAGCTCCAAGAGAGACAGCATTACTGATGTATGTACAGTACTATGGAATTAATAGCGCTATATAAATGAATAAATTATTATTATTATATGGATACACCTAATTAAAGTTGGATCCAAAATGGCTGCCATTGTCACCACCCATCGGTTAAGTTTCCCCCTCCCATATACTAATGTACCACAAACAGGAAGTTGATATCACCAACCGTTCACATTTTATTTAGGTGTATCCATATGAATGGCCCACCCTGTAGTAGGATATCATCCGCAAAGCATATAAGCTTAACCTCCCTTTTCCCCACCTTCATGCCTATAAAATCATCAGATTCTATCAGTTGGCGGGCAAGTGGTTCTAGAGCCAGATCAAAGCAGGCAACCTTGTCGGGTGCCATTCTGCAGTTGAAAGGTGTTCAATAGGAAACCTGGTGTGGAGATTTTTGGATTTGTGTATATTGCTTTTAAAAATTCCTGAAATCTCCAGTTATCGCAAATTTATCCAACACCATTTTAAGCCATTCCAATCAACATTATCTAAAGCCATTTGGCATCGATGGCCAGGAAGCCTGAAATCCGGTCTATCAGACCCGCTTTCCTAATATCACGAAGCATTCACTGATCTTGTCATATCTTTAAACTCATAAAGAGCTGGATATTGACTGAAAGGGCCACTTAATATGAAGGTTATGGTGTTCTCCGCAAGGAGCCACCCCTTGGCTAGGTCCTTCCCTGGAGGGATATCAGGCTAGTCCTGTGTTTGAGACTCCTAAACGAGGCTCCACAGACTCTATTAATGAGATAGGTCTACATGAGCCCCACCGGAGCATTAAGAAGTTCGCTCTGTAAATTCGTCATTTTAGGGAGTCTTAGATTTTTGAGGGAGCTTTTCCCCTTGCCTTTCTCTGTTGCAGATCTTTTGTATATTTTTGCATCATATCTTGCCAATACTTCATTTATCTTTTTTGGGTCTTTATGGGTGATCCTCTCAGCGTTTTTTATATTGGAAATAAAGGTGCTCGTTATATTCCCCTTTGCAATTTTTGCTCATAGTGCTCCTGTTTTGTTCCCATAGCTGAAAAACCGGTCTGTATTTTGTTGTCCGGTTAATTGCTCCTTTCTATGTAACCACAGCTCAAAATTAGTTTTAGATTTTAACCATTTATCCTGACTGAGCAGTGAGTGATCACTAATATAATTGTGTAAGCTGTCTTGTCTTCTTGTTGGCTTCCTTTTATGCTTCTCGTTTCTTTTTTGCATTGATGTATCCTGTTATTCTATCTCGCATGACCGCCTTCCCTGCATCCCAACATAAATGTGGATCGTCCTCGTGCTCTTCATTATCCTGACGATATTCTAACCACCATCCCTTCAGGTTTGCCTGAAATTTTCATCCTGTGCTAGAAAGGTGGTAAATCTCCGCAGTACGTCCGTACCCTTTGGGAAGATATCAGTTAATGAGAATACTAGTGGTGATTGATCTGAAATGAGCAAGTCTTTTTATTTGTATTTTGTTGGCTCTTGTTGTTATTTCTTGAGATGCCATGAAATAGTCTATTCTGGACCATGTCTTATGCACATGTGAGAAATGGGTGTATTCATAACCTGTTGGGTTAGCTTTTCGCCATATGTTAATTAATTTAGCATGTTCCATTAGAGGAGCCAACACTATGACTTGTGATCTTTCCACACTACACTTCTTTCCCCCAAGTGTTCGGTCTTCCCTAATGATAACTATGGAGTTAAAGTCACCCCCTACTATGACGTTTCTTTCCATATCCTCTAGTAATAGTTTCTCCAGATCTATAAAGTAGTGTTTGTTATTTTCATTAGGGGCATAAACATTTAGCAGTTGAACCTTCCAATTAGGCTAATAATAGTGATCACAGCCTTCCTTCTGTGTCTGTTTTGTGATTTATTACTCTGCAGTTTGCCTGCTTGTGGATTAAAACCATTACCCCTCCATTATTGTTTTTAGCTTGGGACCCATACACCTCCCCCACCCACAATTTATTCATTCTATCACAATCCCGTTCATTTACATGTGTCTCCTGCAGCATAGTCACATCTACTCTCAACCTTTTTAGGTGTCTCAGTGCTGCCATTCTTATGTGGGGATTGTAAACCTTTCACGTCACAACTTTAATGTCTTATAACTAATACGGACAACAGTAACTTAAACCCTTTTCTGTTTTTTCTCTTACTTCCCTCCTTCTCCTCCCAGACGTCTAGTATTCCCGACTTCTCCTCCTTTCTCTCTCTCGTATCTAAATCACCTTACCCCGTAGAGCTTACCCTCTATAATGATTTCTCTTCTTTCCAGCATGTAATTTAGGGACCTCTACATATCCCTCTTTGCAACCCTGATTACCGTATATACTCGTGTATAAGCCGAGTTTTTCAGCCCAAAAATTGGGCTGAAAAGTCCCCCCCTCGGCTTATACACGGGTCAATACGGTAATCCTATGGTGGGGGCTGTGTCCAGGTGCTGGGGAAGCTGGAGTAGGCGGGGGGAGGCTGCTGACTGAGCGGCCCGTCACGTGGGGCCGCTCGTTAAATATGCACGGCTCCCCCCGCCCATCACAGCGGCAGGGAGAGCCGTGCATACAGCCCCCAGAGGTATACAGCAGGCCCCCAGAGGTATACAGCAGGCCCCCAGAGGTATACAGCAGGCCCCCAGTGGCACTCGCCCCCCACACTGTGCAGAGCTCTCCCGCTGCATTATCTTACCATCCAGCGTCTTCATCACCGCCGGTCCTCCAGCCCTTGCTCGCTGTGTTCGGGTCTCATGTGATCCGGCGCGATGACGTCATCCCACTGCGACCGCCGGGTCACATGAGACCGGGAACGCAGCGCACGAGGATGGACTGGAGGACCTGCGGTGATGAAGACGCTGGATGGTAAGATAATGCAGCGGGGGGGCTCTGCAGAGTGTGGGGGCGAGTGCCACTGAGGTCCTGCTGTATACATCTGGGGGCCTGCTGTATACCTGGGTAACGTGTTCATTCCTTAGGAACTTTGCCAGAGTCCAGGTCCCACACCTGCTCTGCACTTGAAGACTGTAGTTTATCTTGCTCTGCAGTATACTTATGTGGCGCCCCTGCGGGTATGCGCCACAGAATGGTATTACACTTGAATATAAAATGTGTTTTTCCTTGTAAGTTGCTAGGTTAGGATTTAAATCTTATGGAGTCTATTTTTAGCACTCACTTAGGACCGCACCACTTAGAGTAGGGAGAACTGGTAATATGGTAGGTTCCACAGGTGGGGGCGGAGCTTAGGATAGAGTAGAGTGACAGTTGAGAATTTACCTCAGATGGCGCTGGGAAGGCAGACAGAGTGGTCAGGCCTGGCAGCTCAGCTGAGTGGAGGGTACCCCATCTTTATGAGGGGGCCCAGGACAGATGGCAACGGACCAGAACTGGTAGGAGCCAGCTGGTCATGTTGAGGGGACACCGGTGACACGGACGACCGAGGCAGCCAGGAGTTCAACCCTGACTGCAAAGCCGACGAGCTGCAGGCCCAACAGAAACGGGTTGCTGACAGCACCACAAAGGTACCTCTCCCCTCAGGACTGAAAACCGGTTCAGGACACTAGGAGAAATAAAAAGGGACAGACATTTACTGCGGTGCTGGAAGGGAACTTTGTAGTCTCGGGTTGCCCTGTCCAGACCGGGTAGTGGACAGACCTTATCTCCTAGAAACAGACCGTAGGACTGGCGGGGGAGCTCTTCAAAGGTGGGAAAGACGGAAAGATCTGGAAAGAGAATAGAAACCCTGAAAGACAGAGAGAGAACATCTAATGACTCCTTAAGAGAAATCCTGAGTTGGTAACAACACCCTAACCAAACTGTACCGTGTCTTGTTATGCCATCAGCCGGTACCGAGTAAAGCAAAGTTAAAATGGAAATGGTTTCTGTTATTCTTCCTGCCGCAGCTCAAAGGACTTAACATCATCAACATAAACAGCAGAGGGGTAAGAACTGCACCACATTTCCATCACTGTCCTCCCTCACCGTCTCACCACAACATCGCTGCCCTGAGGTAAAGCTCCACCTGTGGGGAGCTGTACCACACACTGCTGCCCCCTCCATCACCTCAGCGGCCGGCTGGCAGCACCGGTACCACCTTACCGGACTCTACAGGTGGCGTCACGTTCCCTGTAAATAACCCCTTTTACCCCCACCGTTTACCATCAACATCTGGTATAATTGATCGCCAGGGCACGGCACCGGGGTCCCGACCATCCGTGACTCCCCACACAGTAGCCCCGGTGTCCGAGTCCCTCATCCACCCTAGCTCTGGTTGAATCACTTACTTCTCTCTCTCCACAGAATCCTCTGCTGGCAGTCCGTTAATCCTGGATCACATGACATTTCAAATCCCACTGACTTAGCCAGCGTTCCTTAGTATTTCTAACTCTACTGCTATGAGCTGTATGAGTCTCCCATGTGGTCCTGGATTCGCGGCATTTAGACCTCCAGGAGGCTGTGTCACAATAATTCCAGTAAAGGTGTTTCCTCGCCGGTTGCTCCTCCAGGAGAGTTCAGTGTCGTGATTCAGACAGTCCTCTCCTCAGACACTTTTCCTTTTTGTTAACCATTTCCTTAAATAAATATCCTTGGTCTACTGAAGATACCTTCCAGTCTATTGCTGTATCGGGTATTCAGCTACCACTACTCCACCAGTGAGTTCACTTCACATCTCCACGCCCTTTGGGCGTAACAAAATGTCTCCATGCTTCCTCCCGGAGAGTAGATCTTCAGAGTGGCTGGGATTGGCAAATTAAACTTAATTTTCCTTTACACCAGCTCCGTGCACAGTTCACTGAATGCTCTGCTCTTTATAGTCACTTCCACAGAATAGTCACTGAATATGAGTACTTTGTGGCCTCGTATTGTCATATGTGAATTGGCTTTTCTGTAGTTCTATAAAATGTCCATTTTGTCCAAGAAATCTAGACATATTACCATTACTGGTCTGGGCCTTGCTGCCGGAGATTGTTGCAATTGTAGTGTCGGTGGGTCTACCTTGTGGGATCGTTCCACCTTCAATGAGCACGCAATACCATGTGCGTTAGGCAGTTCATCTCTGCAAATGTCCATCAGCATGTTAGGTGATATGGACTCCGGGATGCCTATTAATCTGAGATTATTTCTCCTGGATCTATTCTCCAAGTCGTCAATTTTTTCTGCCAATTGGTAGATCAGGTTAATAGTTTTGCCCAAATCAGATTGGAGTCTATTTATATTGTCTTCTGTTGCACTTATCCTATTTTCTGCCCGTTTTCTCCCTGTTGGGTAATAGATGCTTACATCCATTTCAGAGAGACTGTTACGGTCTGATCCAGGGTGCTTTTTATCTCAGGTGCCAGCAGCCTTGCCACTTTTGCTGCTAATGCTCTGTACAGAATGTCCAGCTCTGTCTCCTGTTCTCCCTTTCCTACCCCCTCCTCCTCCTCCTGTGGCTGCAGCTCTAGGCCCTGCTGTGACTCCTGCTGGAAGTACTATGCATTGAATGCCTGTTGGTCCTCTTACTTCCCTGCATGTCTGGAGCCATCTTAGCTCTGCCTGTCCTTTCGGGGAGAGGGGAGGTCTTCCTTACCGCAGCCCCACTTCTGTTTATGAACTTCGCTATTTGCTGTGTGCAGTCATCAGAGCCACGCCTGTGTCAGCCTTTGGTGCCGCTATGGTATGTGCTGGGGACCGGGAATGCAAAAGGAGGTGTGGAAAGGTGTGGAGCTCTCTTCAGCAACCATTCATGTGGGCGCCGGAACTTGAAGTCTCCTGATGAGTTTCTTAAAGCAAAGAGGTGTCTTAAATTTAGATCTAGGGCATTTGGCAGAGACAATGGAGACCTTTATTTAAAGTCTACCAGAAAATTGCAGCCTCACATAAGTGAGGCAGGACCATCCCACCACAATCAAACATAACATACAAAATGAAATTGTTAAAAAAGAAAACCTAGAAAAAAAAAAAGTATTACATCCCAAACAAGAAGGTATGTTCGGAGGAAGGATTCCAACTGGAGTTACACTCATTTATGATGGACCATTGCAGCTACTATGACAAATAATGTAAAAAAAGTATTAGTGACTCCCACTTAAGTGCTTTGCACTGCATCATCTAATTCCAGGAAGTAGATAGAATCTCAAGGATGAAAGGTAAATAGAAAAAGGGCCTTCAATGCCCAAATTATTATTATTATTATTTATTTACATAGCGCTATTAGATTCCATAAGGAAGGGGTAGACGAGGACAAGTACAATATATGTGAACAGACAAGTCATACAGGTATAGGAGGGGAGAGGGCCCTGTTCGCGAGGGCTCACAATCTACGAGAGAAAAAGGGCCATCAATGCCCAAATTAACTTCAACAATTTCAGGGGGAGGAGAATATTGTGGTCTAGCAGTAAAATGGTGATCACATGATTAAGATATGGCCGGATGTCACCACCGATAAAGCAGCCACAGCCGGTGACTGAGAAGAATCTGTGACTTCTCTGCATTTAGTGGTTACTACTCACCTGGGTAGTCATATGTAGGAATCTCCACTTTACACCGCTCATCACCCTTCACATATGTCTCTGTAGTATTAATATGGGTCAGATCTTCACCCTGAAACAAATATTGTAAAAGTCACAGACAGATGGAGAAGTCCCATCTATGATCAGCTGTAATCTGCCATCTCCACCGTTCTCATTACACAAGTATAAAACATATAATACTGGAGGATAAAACAAGACTGAGCACAAGACCTTCACATCCGTCTACACATCATAGGGAGATCTCATCACACCTTCTCTCCATCTACCTGATGATCCGGAGGAACATCGGGATCTTCTTGTTTACAGTCCTGTGGGAGAAGAGGACGAGGACATCTCTCTGGTGTTGTCCTCTTACTGGATAGACCTGGAGGAGACACATACAGGGACTGAATTCATTCTTTACATACAGATCATTATAGGCCGTGTGTATAGGCCATGTATAGGGCATTTGGCAGAGGCAATGGAGACCTTTATTTAAAATCTACCAAAAAATTGCAGCCTCACATAAGTGAGGCAGGACCATCCCACCACAATCAAACATAACATATAAAGTAAAATTGTTAAAAAAGAAGACCTAGAATAAAAAACGTATTACATCCCAAACAAGAAGGTATGTGCGGAGGGAGGATTCCAACTGGAGTTACACTAATTTATGATGGACCATTGCAGCTACTATGACAAAAAAAGTAAAAAAAAGTATTAGTGACTTCCACTCCAGTGCTTTGAAATTCCTTAGAATCAAAAATATAATCAAGTTTCTGAAGTGGAGTGATGCCATGAAACCAGAGCTAGAGCCATGTCAATATATTCTCCTGCAGACGGGAGTTAATGTATATTACAGTCATAAACCACACACAGCTTAGAGATATATCATGCTGTAGGTGTAATGTTTTTTGTGTGGTTTATCTGAATTCTCTTTAAATTTAGCCAATTTTTAATATAAATTGAAGTCAGGATAAATGAAAATCTGTTGTTATTGTACAGAAAATCACATTTGTCTCTCACTGCACATTTAATGTTGTCGATCATAAATGCTAGGATTGGCCAGAAAGACTGGACCTGGTCTTGTAGGGACCATTAGAGCACATTCAGCAGCACAGAAGGGAGAAAAGGGGATTCACCCAATAAAGGTACCTTCACACGCCGCAATCTCGCCTGGCAATCCTAAATGCAATATGTCGCTCCGGAGCAATCGCTGAGAAATTGCCTCACAGTTGCGGCGTGTGATTGGGGAATTTCGAGACGATAAATCGTCTCTCGCCTGTCACCTGAGCACTGCTCTGAAATCAGCCTCAATCATGAAGGTGAAATTTCTGGGTTATGGCGTGTGATAGGGCGATAGTGATGGAATCAGCGTTGCTTATATGATTTCCCGTAGGCGTGCCTCAGCGTGCTGGAGGCCGCGCCCCGTCTGAAATGATTGCAGATGGCTACTGTGTTCCCATTGGCTGTCACTTGACACCGCGCCATATTTGAAGACCTGTCCGTTCACCACCACACAATGGCGTCATGTATTAGCCAGCCTTCCAGAGCAGGCTGCCCAATAGTAACGCTATTGCGTTGTCCAATGAGCGCGTATGGGGCGCGGTGTAAACCACTGCGGCACGCTTATCTCCTCGCCGCGCTGAACATGTACGCCCACATTGCCTTTTGAATTGCGGCGTGTGAAGAGGTGATGGAATTCGTCAGGATTGCTTCCGCTGTGGGTGAGGCGATTTCCGGAGCGACACATCGCCTTACTGTCAGGGCGAAATTTCGGGGTGTGAGGGTACCTTAAGATATCCAGATTCTAGGTAGGTAACAACACCATTACCCTCCGCTTTCTCTTAGAGGCCCATCATTATATTTTTCCTCAAGTGATTTTCTAAGCTGTCAGCGTATTCTACGTACCCTGTTAATTGGTTTTGAAGTTTACAGACCTGGACAGGTAAGGATCAGCATCACCTAACTCCAGGAGGTAAATAGAATCTCCAGGATGAAAGGTCTATAGAAAAAGGGCCTTCAATGCCCAAATTATTATTATTATTATTTATTTATATAGCGCTATTAGATTCCATAAGGAAGGGGTAGACGAGGACAATACAATATATGTGAACAGTCAAGTCATACAGGTACAGGAGGGAAGAGGGTCCTGCCCACGAGGGCTCACAGTCTACGAGAGAAAAAGGGCCTTCAATGCCCAAATGAACGTCAACAGTTTCAGGGGGAGGAAAATATTGTTGTCTAGAAGTAAAATGGTGATCACATGATTAAGATATGGCCGGATGTCACCACCGATAAAGCAGCCACAGCCGGTGACTGAGAAGAATCTGTGACTTCTCTGCATTTAGTGGTTACTACTCACCTGGGTAGTCATATGTAGGAATCTCCTCTTTACACCCCTCATCACCCCTCACATATGTTTCTGTAGTATTAATATGGGTCAGATCTTCACCCTGAAACAAAGATTGTAAAAGTCACAGACAGATGGAGAAGTCCCATCTATGATCAGCTGTAATCTGCCATCTCCACCGCTCTCATTACACAAGTATAAAACATAGAATACTGGAGGATAAAACAAGACTGAGCACAAGACCTTCACAGCTGTCTACACATCATAGGGAGATCTCATCACACCTTCTCTCCATCTACCTGATCATCCGGAGGAACATCGGGATCTTCTTGTTTACAGTCCTGTGGGAGAGGAGGACGGGGACATCTCTCTGGTGTTGTCCTCTTACTGGATAGACCTGGAGGAGACACATACAGGGACTGAATTCATTCTTTACATACAGATCATTATAGGCCGTGTGTATTTAGTCCTGTCTATTACCTGGTGATGTGAGGGGCGGCCGGGGAACCTCCATCATGACTATGTCCTTGTACAGATCTTTGTGTCCTTCTAAATACTCCCACTCCTCCATGGAGAAATAGACGGTGACGTCCTGACACCTTATAGGAACCTGACACATACAATGATACCATTGTCATCCCCCGATCCCTTCATAGCGTTACTGTATAATGTCCCAGCAGCAGCAGCAGCATTCCCAGCAGTGTCACCTCTCCAGTCAGCAGCTCAATCATCTTGTAGGTGAGTTGTAGGATCTTCTGGTCATTGATGTCCTCATGTATCAGGGGGTGAGGTGGAGGCCCCGTGATTGGGCTCAGGGCTCTTCCCTCAGACACAGGGTCCTGACAGCACAGATCACTAGAGCTCTTCTTCACTACTGTGTAATCCTGGTTATGGAGAGACACATTAATAAATCTCCAGTCTCCAGACATTTCCAGAGTCCTCACCTCTCCAGTTCTGTCATCTGTTATTCTGTCCATAGATAAGAATGATGTCATGTGACATTGTCATCACAATTTCTCACCTCTCCAGTAACAAGGAAGAGGATCTCTAGGGTGAGGTGGAAGATCCTCTCCGCCATCTTGTCCCTGTCCAGATCCATCCTTGATGGTCAATCAGGAGAATTCTCTTGTATAGAAGATGTGAGAGGATCCGATATTGTAGGGACCTGAATGGGGAGAAGATGACGATGTAACATCATAAAGATCCTGTGTAATAATACAATGACTGGAGATAATAAGGGGAAACATATCAGGAGATAGAACGTGTAGATGTTCTATTCTCTCCTGTCTCGTACGGACTGGAACATAAGTTGAATTGCTAAGACATCTCCTCCATGATCCCAATCACTGGTTATGTTGGTCACTGCTCTGGCAACTGATTGGCTGTAAGAATCACAAGTTCTTTGGGACTGACCAAGAAATACAGAGACTGACTGGGACCCAGCAGCAGTTGTATTTTTATTGTTTAAGTTATTTCTTAAGATTCCAATTCCATTAGACTAAAATATGCTCATGTCACAGTGAATTGGTTGTCTATATAACATACGTGGGTTTGGGGGCCTCCCAACAAAGGATGACAGATGAGAGAATGATCTGGCACACCTCCGGTAGAGAAGTCTGAACACCTCTCACGTAGACACCATCGGAAATACCACCCGAATAGAACAATTGTGTGTAGTCAGGAGAGATAGACATGAGCCGATTGATCATTTGGACACATCTTCTGTCATCAGTATGGGGCCTGTATGATATCTCTCCATTCATATAGCTCTGCTCTGTGCAATGTAAATGGAGAGGACTCTTCCTCGCTGGACGCTTGGAAAGCATTGACAGTGTTGGGTGAGGTTGCTTTACTCTGCTCCAATGGCTCAAGTTAAAGTAAATGGGGAACTGTCTGAAGAATTTGCGCTGCACAGGGGCACTAGACAAGGTTGCCCGTTGTCTCCACTGCTGTATGCAGTGGCCATTGAACAGCTCGGGGCATGGATTACAACCTATGGCACAGTAAAAGGCTACCAATATGGGAGCATTGAAGAGAAAATAGCATTATACGCTGATGATATCCTTCTATTCCTGAAAAACCCCAGGGAGTCTTTGGCGAATGCTATGGAGATAGTGAAGAATTTTGGAGGAATGTCTGGCTTGACTATAAATTGGGATAAGTCTACACCATGTTCCAAATTTTTATGCAAATGTTCTTTTTCTCTGATTTTCCTAAATGGTCGGTGCAAATGACGATCAGTGTAATAAAAGTCATCACCCGTTAGAGTATACATTCAATTTTATTGAAGAAACCTCCCAATGATAACAGTATAATCTTTAAAATTAAAGACTTCCGGTTCCGGCGCCTCCATGCTGAGTCGGTAGTGAAGAAGCTCCGGAATCCAGGGCCGCACAAACCACCCAAATAACATCATACCCCGCAGTAAACCATCACCGGAGGTCGCGGAGGACACATGAAGCCGACGGCGCTTGATCGGTTTGTGTCCCACGGCGGTGACAGGGACAGGCACACCAAGACGGAGAGACCTGCACCAACAACAGGGGCAAAGATGGCGGCGCCCGGCGCGGTCCTAAAAGAGCGGGAGACAGAGGAGAGGACGGCCGTGGAGAGCACACTTACCCCAGGACTGACGATGGAAGCAGGTACTGAGGGAGATGGGAGCCAGAGCGAGGCAGAGACATATGGGGAGGAAGAGGATGGAGGGGGATACGATGAGCAGAGAGGAGAGGCGGGAGGAAAGATGGCACGCATACTCCCTGACTGCCCCCCATACAAACGGACCGTCAGCAACATGGAGATGCCAAACATGATACCTGCCATTAACTATAAGCAACTAGCTAAGGAATTGGCGAAATACATGGCAGAAGAATTCCGCCAAGCAATGACGGAGATGATACAATCAAACACAGAAGGGATGCAGATAAAACTGAGCAACCAGGACCAAAGGCTAAGTGAAACAGAGGAGCGCCTGGCAGCAGCAGAGGAACGTATAATAGATCTAGAACAACAACTAGACGAACTACACAAAAACTCTTCTTATGCCCTAAATAAAATAGATGATCTGGAAAATCGCAGCCGCAGGTGCAATCTTAAGCTAGTGGGCCTCCCTGAAACAATCTCCCCTACCCAATTAATTGACATATTTGAAGTAGACCTACCGAAAACATTAGGTCTCACCCACCCCTGCCCTACTGAGAGGACACACAGAATTGGCCCACCAAGAGACATAACACCTGAGGAGCCGGGAACTCAGGGAACATTGCAAAAAAATCAAGGAAGAGAGGCGACTAAACCCAGACATTCCATAGCGAAATATTTAAATGACAGTGATAAAGAGGAGATTTTGAGAGCGTATAAAGCAAGCCGTATCCCCCTACACATACGAGGACACAAAGTGCTCCTTTACCAGGATTACTCTGCGGAAGTTATGAGGAAACGTAAGGGATTCAGCGAAGTATGCACACTACTCTACAAGAAAAACGTGAGATTTCAGATGCTATTCCCTGCTACTTTGAGATTTAGAGCACCAGGAGGAGAGACAAAGTCATTTCACTCGCCTAAGGATGCCATGGATTTTGTGCTAAGACAACGAATGCTACCATCCGGCTCCACCCCAGCCTCCCCAAACTCCAGAAATACGCTAAACAGCCAGCTAACAGAATCGGGGGATGGGGAAACGCAACGTCCCTATCATTTACGCTCAGGTGCAAATATGGGAACGATGACGCCAGATCGACCACCACTGAGCAATCAAAGACAACAAAAAACAGGATGGTCCAGGAAGAAGTCTGGCACAGCCAAAAAAGACGTCCAAGGACAAGATTCAATTAAAAGCACACCTACACAGATCTATGACCTGGACCACGTGTCAAAATATATGAGATACTTGTGCAAAACTGAACTTAATAGACAACCCGATGGAATAGATGAGCATTTGTTTGATTGATCGACATACCAACTGAAAATTGTCAATGGGGCAAGAATTCTGACATCTCAAGGCATAAATGCCGACGGACACAGACAACCCAGAAGTCTCCCCATTAAGAAGGATGATCGATGGTGGAATCAATCTGATCTACCACACACATACGTGAGGGGAAAAAAAAAAAAAAAAATTATATCATGCTCCCGAGAACTTCAGGGGAGAGAGGGTGGGAAATGATATGAATAAGGGAAGGGGAGGGTGCAGTAAGGGAATATATGTATATATCTTGGGGTAACGTGATTAGTTCCTCCTCTCCTTTTTTCCCTGTCATCGCCTCGCTAATCATATACGGATTGTAACTGACCTAAGCGGTGGTTCTCAAATACAGAAACATCTATCTGCCTTGGATTCCTTACGGAGCAGGAGGAGACGATAATGGAGGAAAAAAGAGAAGTGAGCAAAATGAAAAAAGGGAGGGATTTTACAGGGAGGGGTAGGGAAAGCGATATCATAACTGTCTTGAAGGGATTTGTGAAATATTGCGAATATGTATCTAAGGTAGAATTGTCTCTCCCAAGAAAATACATAAGAGGGAAAATGTGTAGGATAATGTCATGTGACATAAAATACGAGGTACGGTGGGTCCGATCCCAGTATATATGTAAACCTTGCTATATATTACCGAAAGTTATAGTATCATCATGGTCAGGTGGGTAACCTGGAACGTCAAGGGGATGCGCTCCCCAGCTAAGCGCATGATGATATTGCGACATCTTAAACGACTAAAAGTAGACGTGGTGCTACTCCAGGAAACCCACCTGACCAAAGAAGACTTTTTTCGCCTAAAAAGGATGTGGGTAGGTGAGATATATGGCTCGGGGGCAGTCAACCGGAAAGCAGGGGTTTTAACTCTGATTAATAAATCTATGGCACACGAAGTTGTAACACATGATACAGATGATGAGGGAAGATTGAGCCATTTAGTCTTGCAATTACAAAATGATGTACTGAGTGTTTACAATGTATATGCTCCCAACACAGCCCAACGGACTTTTTTCAATGACATTCGACAGCGCCTACTGACTGACAAAGAACCTGTTAAACTAATAGGGGGCGACTTT
Organism: Allobates femoralis; assembly: GCA_033576535.1. NCBI lineage: Eukaryota > Metazoa > Chordata > Amphibia > Anura > Aromobatidae > Allobates > Allobates femoralis. Next base: position 472,642,479 of record JARQOC010000006.1, on the reverse strand, counting down.
AATATGGTTCTCAATGAACTAGAGGACAGACGAGGGACTCAGCCACGAACCTCGCAACGAAAAGGTGGAAATGAGCAACAGAGCTTCCTGACAGAGCTAACGGTTAATTGCATGATGCCTGATGCTTGGCGAACTTTACATCCACTGGGCAGGGAGTACACGCATTATTCACATGCCCATAACACGTGGTCACGATTAGATACGTTCTTGACCTCCCCGCGCCTACTCCAGAGGGTGATGGAAATCAATATTGAAACAATGGTTATTTCCGATCATAGCCCAGTACTTTTGGAAATTAGTGATTCTTACCCAAAAGGAAATTACATTCTGTGGCGATTTCCAGACTCATTGGCACATGAAGAAAATTTCGTGACAATGATGAAGGAATGGTGGCAAAGCTACTCTAGAGATAACGAGATCCATCGTTCAGATCCCCCTCTGTTTTGGGAAGCGGGGAAGACGGTAATGCGCGGACACATTATGGCGCACGACATAAAACGTAAAAAAATTATAAGAGACCAATATAGCAAAACCAGCTTAGCAGTCAGAGAAGCATACTGTATATACCAGGATGTAGGAACGGAGGCCAATAAGAAATCATGGCAACAAGCGAAAAAAGAGTTTGATGAATGGGCGGCCAGACGTGAGGCCTTGTACAAAACACACATAGATCTTAAGGGCCTGTCACACGTGTCAATGTCGGCCGCAATATCGTTCATGCGTCACAAATTATTAATCGCCTGAGCGATGTGGAATTATCGCAGGTAAGATGTCACAAGCGTCAATATGACCCAGCGATGCGGTGATGTCGCCATCTTGCGAGCGATTTTATTTAGTCGCTTGTACGTTGTCAAAATAAAAAATAAATCGCTGAGTTTAGTGTCACACGCAGCGATGCACAAGGTCTACTGGGCGATGAGCGACAGGTTTTACATCTGGCAGTGAAACCTGCGATCGGCGATCAGCGACATGTCGCTGGTTGCATCGCTTGGTCACACGCTTCAATGTCGCTCCTGCGTCACTTTTATGTCGCTCGAGCGACTGAAAATCCGTGACGTACGAGCGACATTGACAGCGATATTGACGCGTGTGACATTAGACTCCACAGGTTTGGAGATAAGGCCGGACGTCTGTTAGCCAATTTGGCGAGAGAAAAAAAGACCCCAGACTCATGTCCTTAAAATACGCGACAGACACGGAGTAGTTAGAAACAACCCCAAAGAGGTGGTCCAGACATTGGGAAAGTATTATGCAAACCCTATATTCAGATCAAGACAATGGAGACGCTGACGACGGAGGTGCTGCCTGGCTAGACTCGCTCCCCTTACCAAAATTAACTGATGATAATTTGCTATTCCTTAATAGCCCGGTCACAGAAGACGAGGTCAAGGGAGCAATAGGAGGATTGAGCGCGAACAAGGCGCCCGGACCTGACGGGTTTAACGGAGCTTATTTTAAAGCTATGAAAGATCAGGTCACCCCGATACTTACCGACCTATATAATGGATTTTTACAAGGAGCCCGAATACCGGAAAACATGAACATGGCCCACATTAAATTAATTCCCAAACCAGGAAAAGACACCCTAGACCCATCGGGATATCGACCAATATCGTTAATTAATCAAGATCTAAAATTAATGTCAAAAATAATGGCCGAGCGCTTGGCCACAATTATGCCAAGCATAATACCCCCTCACCAAGCAGGTTTCATAAAAGGCAGATCCACTACAACAAACATACGTAAAGCAATGCTGATAATGGACGTAGTGAGGGGGAGGGATGGAGATGAGAGAGGTTATCCAGCCATAGTCACATTAGATGCCGAGAAGGCTTTTGATAATGTACGATGGACATGGCAGGATAAGGTCTTCAAAATCTATAGCCTAACGGGTAACTTTCGGACGTATATTAGGGCCCTATATAATAACCCAAAAGCCAAGGTGAGCATACCGGGTTTCCTATCAGACGCAATCAGCCTTAATAAAGGAACTAGACAGGGATGCCCACTCTCACCCTTACTTTTCAATATGGCAATCGAACCATTGGCTATATACCTAGAACACCACAAGGTATTCAAGGGCATCATGGTGGGAGCGAAGGAGGTACGTCTGGCGATGTTTGCCGACGATGTCATCCTTTTCTTAAATGATCCAGACAAGGATCTCAAAAATGTCCTTACAGAGATAGAGCGACTGGGCAGATCTTCGGGTTTCACACTTAACAAAAACAAATGCGAAATCATGTTCCTACAGAATACACCTCCCCTGTCAATGGGAAATCTGTATGATAATATACCAATAGCAAAAGATAAGATTCGCTACCTGGGAATCCAACTGGCCAGATCACCTGCTCAGATATATCGGTATAATTTTGCCCCCATAATTGAAAACATTGAAAAAGAACTACTGAGATGGAAGGACCTGCCCTTATCTCTATCAGGTCGGGCGCACTTGATCAAAATGATCAGTTTTCCGAGACTCCTTTACCCGCTCCAAACTATTCCCTTACTATTGAAGCACGCCGATATTAAGCGGCTCAATAAGGCGTTCTCAAAATTTTTATGGAGAGGGGAGAGAGCGAGGATAGCAATGCAGACACTTCTACAGACAAAAGACTCGGGAGGACTGGGACTACCAGATATAAGGGGCTACAACCTTGCCTGTATGGCCAGACATGTGGCAGACTGGTTGCATAATACAGACAGATACTCTGACGTCACATTGGAAAGTGAACTGGCCAAGCCGTGGGGGTTGACGGCTCTCCTCCACTCCCCGCTGTCGGATATACCGAAAAATATCAAAAACACGATGGTATGCAGGGACACTATTGCCACATGGAAAGCCATTAGAAAAAAATGAGACTCTCATGGAAAATCTCAGCACATCTATCCCCATGGAATCATCCGGGATTCAAAATAGGCCGGCAAAATAAACTTTTTGAGAAATGGAGGGAAAAAGGAATAAACACCATGAAAGACCTCATGTACTTAAGTGAGAAGAGGTGGTTGTCGGGCCGGGAGATACTGCAGAGATTCGGTTTGCCAGGTACTCATTATCTGCAATATTACCAGATAAGACATCAACTAATGGACAATCTCCTAGATATAAAGGGAGAAATTAATAATGAGCTCTGGGCAAACACAATTGACTCGAACCCATCTAACATAAACATTTCGTTTCTTTACTCAGGGCTACAAAAGATACTAAGGCCGACTACCCCAGACAAACTGTTCTGAAGGTGGAAAAAATATTTTCCAGAACAAGACTTGATACCAAAATTACTAGAGGGATGGCAATTAGTAAGGCGACACTTGGGAAATGAAAGATGGAGAGACACCCAATACAGAGTGATGCACGGGACCATACAAGGTTTCAATATCCCATCGAAGCAGGGAGGAATACAGAAATGGCTAGCATGCCCCAAATGTAAGACCCCGATGACAGATTTAGAGCATGGACTCTGGTCATGCCCGACAACACAAAACTTGTGGAGGGGGGTTGAGACACTAGTAACGACCTTGGCTGGACATAAAATTGGACTATCCCCACTGCTATGGATATTTCACTATGTAGACACGACTGAACACACCACGACTCCCTTGACATTATTTCATACAATAGCCATATTAGCTAAACGCCTCATACTACAATGTTGGCTAGATGAGTCATTACCAGATTCACAGGTGATTATTAAAGAAATGAAAAACGTCGCATTTCTGGAAAGAACAGAAACACTGAGGTCACCATCAACATTGACCACAAAATTCTTTCAGAAATGGCGACCTTTCATTGAAAATATGATGACAGACCATGACATCGGGGACTTTATGGTGCCCTTCAAGAACACGACCTGGTATGCAAAGATGGAACTGGAAGGAACACTGGGAAAACTAGGAGGTGATAAAACATCATGAGAAAATCATACACAGATAATCCCAAAAATTAAAATAGTATATCTAGACATATGAGAGAACACATGAGACACTTAGACTTATGAATCAAAATAGAATTATTGCGGTGGGAGGGGGGGGGGAGGGGAAAAAGAGGGGAAGTTATTTGGAAAGTTATATACACTTGCTTTATTGTCAAACTATGTCATGATCCATTATATATTTCTAGATGTACGTTTATACATCCAAATTACATTGTACATTGTAATGTTGAAAAATTTCAATAAAAAGTTGATTATAAAAAAAAAAAAAAAAAAAAAAATTAAAACAAACTCTAAATGCCCTGTTCCAAATTATTAGGCACAGTAGAGTTTCTAAACATTTGATATGTGTTAAAGAACTGGAAATGCTCATTTGTTGAATTTGCAGCATTAGGAGGTCACATTCACTGAAATAAAAAGCTATTTAACTCCAAAACATCCTAACAGGCCAAGTTACATGTTAACATAGGAACCCTTCTTTGATATCACCTTCATAATTCTTGCATCCATTGAACTTGTGAGTTTCTGGAGAGTTTCTGCTTGTATTTCTTTGCATCATGTCAGAATTGCCTCCAAAAGCTGCTGTTTTGATGTGAACTGCCTCCCACCCTCATAGATCTTTTGCTTCATTATACTCTAAAGGTTCTCTATAGAGTTGAGGTCAGGGGAAGATGGTGGCCACACCATGAGTTTATCTCCTTTTATGCCAATAACAGCCAATGACACAGAGGTATTCTTTCCAGCATGAGATGGCGCATTGTCATGCATGAAGATGATTTTGCTCCTGAAGGCACATTTTTGCTCTTTGTACCATGGAAGAAAGTTCTCAGTCAGAAACTCTATATATTTTGCTAAGGTCATTTCCTCCACCTCCTTGCTGACGTTGTAGTCTTGTTGGGACATGGTGGCCATCCAGGTTGCTCGGCACTCATCAGTAAACAAGACTGTTTGAATATTAGTCTTCATGTATGTCTGGGCCCACAGCAACCGTTTCTGCTTGTGAGCACTGTTTAGGGGTGGCTGAATAGAAGGTTTCTGCACCACAGCAAGCCTTTGAAGGATCATACACCTTGAGGTTCGAGGGACTCCAGAGGCACCAGCAGCTTCAAATATCTGTTTGCTGGTTTGTAAGGCCTTTTTAGCAGCTGCTTCCTTAATTCCATGAACTTGCCTGGCAGAAACCTTCCTTCGTGCCTTTATCTGCATGAACATGTCTGTGCTCAGAATCAGCCACAAATCTCTTCACAGTACGATGATCACGCTTATGTTCTCGTGCAATATCTAATGTTTTCATCCCTTGCCCGAGGCATTGCACTATTTGTTGCTTTTGGCAGCATAGAGATTCTTTTTCTTTCCCATGTTTCTTGAAAACTGTGGCCTGCGTAATATTGTGGAGCTTCCAGTTATCCTTTTATTAAGCTCAAATGCCAAACTAATTATCACAGGTATACGAGATTGATTTCAGTGACCCAAAGAACCCTGAGACACAATACCATCAATGGGTTTAATTGAAAGAAAAACACTTAAAACCAATTTGCATAATAATTTGGAACATGGTGTATTATAATGGCAGTGGACGCAGAATTAGACCCAAGTTTGATTGCCGAAAGCGGGAGGCAACTTTGGTTGGTGACCCAGTTTAAATACCTTAGTATACAGGTGGCACTCCCACTTTCTAAGTATGTGGAGCTATGTGGTTCCATCCCCTCCCTAGCCTGCATCTTATCTCTGAACTGCATCTCCTCCCCCGGACTGCACCTCATCACCTGGCCGTACCTCAACCACGGCCAATCACCCATCACCGGGAACTCACCCTTGCCACACCAGATCCCCGGCTACCTCTGACCTCACCCACCTCTCCTCCCCAACTCACCCCACCATGTTTCCGCTTCTTCTCACCTTCACTCCCATCCTTCTCCACTTCCTACTACCCCCACCCATCCTCCCACTGGGCAAAGAAATCCTACTCTCATCCTCCATCCTTCCTACCCACCTCACCCAATTCTCTGCACTATTTCCCCACTTTCAACCCACCATCTCTAGACGTACACGCCCACCACGCAAGCTCCCCTGCTCCCACCTCCTAACCCTCTCCCTGCTCCTCCTACTGTCTGGTGACATTTCCCCTAATCTTGGCCCACCCCACCATACCACCTCACTCTCCTCCACCCCACTCCAACAACCCATCACCAATCCTCGTAACCCCCTTAACCTCCGTCCCATTCCCCCTATCCCAACTTCCCCTGTCCTCCTACCCGGCTCACTCTGGAATGCCCGCTCGGCCCGTAACGAACTCACACTTACCCACGACCTCTTCATCTCCAGAAAACTCTCCTTCCTCAGCATCACGGAGACCTGGCTCACCCCCTCTGACACAACCTCCCCGGCTTCCCTCTCCTACAGGGGATTCACACTCTCCCACACTCCCCGCCCCACCAACACCCCCGGCGGTGGCGTTGGCCTACTTCTGGCCAGTGACTGCTCCTTCTCCCCTCTTACTCCACCCCCCCTCCCCTGCTTCGAGGCACACTCCGTTCGCATCGACTCCCCCTGCAACCTCCAACTAGCCGTTGTCTACCGCCCCCCTGGATCCCTCTCTACCTTCTTTGACCACTTCACAACCTGGCTCCTCCACCTCCTCTCCTCTGACATCCCTACCGTCGTCACGGGTGACTTCAACATCCCCATCGACACCCCCACAGCCGCTGCCTCCAGACTCCTATCCCTCACCTCCTCTTTTGGCCTCTCCCAATGGATCTCCTCCGCCACGCACACTGGTGGCCAAACACTTGACCTAGTCTTCACCTGCCTCTGCTCCCTCTCCGACCTCGCACACCCAACCCTCACCCACCCCCCCCCCCCCTGGACACTCCCCCACCCCCGCAGAAACCTTAAGCTCATAGACTTCCATTCACTCTCAGAATCCCTCCTCCCCCTCTCTGACTTGGCCTCTTCTCATGACGCTGACTCAGCCGCCTCCCTCTACAACTCCACTCTCACCACAGCCCTCGACCAGGCTGCTCCGCTCACATTTAACACAACACGATTACAACGACAACCATGGCTCACGACCCTCACCAAAAAACTCCAACGGACGACTAGGGCAGCCGAGCGGAAATGGAAGAAGTCCCACTCCGCAGAGCACTTTGCCCTATACATGCGTTCCCTCAATACCTTCAAGACTGCCCTTGACTCCGCAAAACAAGCCTACTTCTCCTCCCTAATTACCACCCTGTCTCACAATCCCAAACAACTCTTCAAAACCTTCAACTCTTTACTTCGCCCCCCTGCACCTCCTTCCTCATCTCCGCCGACGACTTCGCCACTTTCTTCAAAGACAAAATTGACAAACTCAAGACAAAGCTTCGACCCACACTCCCCTCGCCCCATCCCACCTCCAGCCCATCCCCCCCACCCAAATGCAGTTTCACCCCCATGACTGAGGACCACCTCTCCTCCCTTCTATCACGATCACACCTCACCACCTGCGCCCTTGACCCACTCCCCTCCCACCTCATCCCTAACCTTACCACAGTCCTCATCCCTGCCCTGACACACCTCTTCAACATATCACTCATATCCGGCACATTCCCCTCACCCTTCAAGCATGCCCTAATCACGCCCATCCTAAAAAAAACATCCCTCGACCCTACAACAGTCTCCAACTATCGCCCCATATCTCTTCTCCCGTTTGCCTCAAAACTTCTTGAACAACACGTCTATTCCGAACTGTCTTCCCACCTCTCTTCCTATGCTCTCTTTGATCGGTTCCGACCGCACCACTCCACCGAAACAGCCCTAACCAAAGTCACTAACGACCTTCTGATCGCCAAGAGCAACCGACACTACTCCGTCCTCATCCTTATCGACCTCTCTGCTGCCTTTCACACTGTTGACCACTCCCTCTTACTCCAAATCCTTGAATCTCTTGGCATTACCGACCTTGCCCTCTCCTAGATCTCCTCCTACCTGACGGACAGGACCTTCAGCGTCACCCACTCCCACACCTCCTCCTCGCCCCACCCCCTCTCCGTAGGTGTCCCCCAAGGCTCGGTCCTGGGACCACTACTCTTCTCTATTTACACCCTCGGCCTATGCAACCTCATCGAGTCACAAGGCCTCCATTACCACCTCTACGCCGACGACACCCTGCTCTATCTGTCTGGCCCCGACATCTCCTCTCTTCTATCCAAACTTCCTCACTGCCTATCCGCCATTGCATCCTTCTTTTCCACCCGCTTTCTCAAACTCAACATGGACAAGACAGAATTCATCGTCTTTCCCCCTAACAACCCTCCCCCCTTCCTGACCTATCCATCACCATCAACGATTGCACCCTCTCACCTGTCCCCCATGCCAAATGTCTCGGGTAATCCTCGACTCCTACCTCTCCTTCAAGCCCTCGCCACCGCCTGCCAACTCCAACTAAAAAACATTGCCCGCAACCGCTCCTTCCTTGACCACAACACGGCTAAGACACTTGTCCATGCCCTCATCATCTCCCGCCTCGACTACTGCAACCTCCTGTTCACCGGCCTCCCTGCCTCCTCCCTTGCACCTCTCCACACCATCCTCAACTCTGCTGCCCGACTCATCCACCTCTCTCCCCGCTACTCCCCCGGCTCCCCTCTCCGCCGAGCCCTCCACTGGCTCCCCTTCCCCCAGCGATCTCGCTTCAAAACCCTAACCCTGACATACAAGCCAATACACAACCTGTCCCCTTCCTACATCTCAGACCTGGTCTTCCGCTACCTCCCTTGGCGCAACTTGCGCTCCTCCCAAGAACTCCTTTTCTCAACCCCCCGCATCTCCACCTCCCACAACCGCACACAAGACTTCTCTCGTGCTTCTGCCAGACTCTGGAACTCCCTCCCCTATCACATCAGACACTCCCTGACCCTGGGAACCTTCAAGAATAACCTGAAAACCCACCTCTTTCTACAAGCATATAACACACACTGAGACCCTATCCACTGCACCATCTCACCTCTCCCCCTCCTACTGTCTCCCTCCCCAGTCCCTTTAGACTGTGAGCCCTAGCGGACAGGATCCCCGGCCCTATTGTACCCGTATGACTAACTGTGATCTGTCATCATTTGTTGCCGTTTGTGGTCATCTGCGACCACTTGTCTTGGTCTACCCTCTAAATTGTAAAGTGCCATGTATCCTAATAGCGCTATATAAATACCTATTAATAATAATAATAAAATAATCTCAACCCACTTCTGGAAAGGTTCAAATCAAAGATTGGGACGTGGTGTAAACTGCATCTATCTGTTGTGGGGAGAACCAGCCTTATTAAGATGATTCTTATGCCGCAGTTGTTGTATGTGCTTCACAACGTCCCTGCCTGGCTGCCTAAGAGGAGATTTCATGGGATTAAGACTCTCTTTGGTGAATTGGTTTGGGGTAAAAAAACAGGCGAGAATAAAGGTAGAAACTCTACAGAGACCAAGAGATGAGGGGAATCTAGAATTCCCTAACCCGTGGGTATATTTTATCAGCAATGTCAGCATCTGAGAGGATGGGGTGAGATGGAATGTGTCAGGTCGTTACAAAATATTGTGAAGTTTGTTTCAGGGATTAGATATGATAGCTTCAGGAGCCAGAGATACCCTACATTAGGACTGATCCATAGGCTTTGGCTTAGGGTTAAGTCGATTAGAGGGATACAACATCTCACAAAATATTCTCCAATTTGGCACAATGAAGAGCTTATAGAGTTTGAGAAAATGGGAGATTTTAATCATTGGATTGGGAAAGGAGTGACGTGTATGTAGCAGTTATTATATCGGGATAGATTGAAAACCTTTTAAATGTTGAGAGAGGAATATGGAATACCAGAGACATATAGATTTCAATATAAACAAATACAACAAGCCTATAGGGCCCAAAGTAAGCGGACTGAAGTGATGGTGCAGAGTGACATAGGCCTGTTGCACATCTAATGCTGGGTTGCGATTGCCTTCATTTGTGTTTCTATGCGTTTTTACCGCTAAAAACGCATGCGTTTTTGGCCCCATAGCATTTAATGTAAACGCATACAAAAACGCATTTCATTTTCTGCAAATGCAAAAATGCATGCGTTTTTGTAAACGCAGACCAAAAGGTTACAGAACATGTTTTGGGCTGAGCTTGCAAAAACGCATCCGTTTTTGCGTTTGCTGAAAATGAAGGGGGGGTGATACCTACAAAACGTTCAAAATACAGCTGAGCACTTCACTCTTGTTTACAAGGCTGTCAGTCATAGTGTGACGCACTTCACTCCTGTTAACAAGGTCTGTCAGTCATATTGTGCTGTTCTTCAGTCACATTTACTTCACACGTTGTGTCAGTGACAGTCTGAACTACTTCAGTCACGTTTATTCAATGGGTTTAATTGGTCGACAGTGTCGGCTGAATGAATTTCCAGAAGACAGGGCAAACAGACAACAACATGTTCGCGCCATTCATACAACATGAATGCTCTACTAACCAAGGCAAGGCCAGGAGAATATTCAACAACTTGCATGTTACGTCACAAATGGTGAAACGACAATTATTCAACACTACTGTAACAATAAGTTTACTCAATGCTGTCAAAAAGGGAAAGTTATGCTACCGAGACTTCACTACTCAGATCTGTTAGAGCAATTGATGAAAGAAATACATCAACACAGTAGAAATTTTATGGACAATATCAGAAGCATCAACAGTTCTCATGCGTTTGCACCGCCCCCTGGATTCGGACATTATTGTTTTAAAATTCATGGCCAGATCTGCCACCGCACTGGAACATTTTACCCAGAAATAGGACAACCACCAACATTTACACAATTATACATCCTTGATGCCAATGAGACTACAGAACAAAGGATGATTCTGAAAGAAACTGAAAGTGTAATGCTGAACTGATGAATCTCATTGCCGTACATTTACAACAAATCAGCCCATTTGCAGCCGCATATCCCATGCTAAAAGACATTGAAGCTGAGGAGCAACAGAGGGCTATACAAAACGGGACTGAAATGTCTTCTATTGTCATGGCAATTAAACAAGAACGTACACAAGATCCCCGATGTTATAACAAACCACGTGTAAGGCTGCTTTCACATCAGCGGTTTTTTGCCGTTCGCGGCAGATGCGGTGAAAAAAACGCATCTGCTGCGATTAACGCATAACCGCTGCACTTGCGGCACAGTTGCGGCAAGCCCCATAGAATGTCTATGCGGGCTTGCGGCAGGTGCGGTAGGTGTGGCAAGTGCGGTATCGGCACTTGCGGCAGGTGCGGCCGCAAAAAAAACGCGGCTGAAGCCGCACTTGCCGCACACTTAGCGCAAGCCCCATAGACATTGCATGGGGCCTGCCTCAACTGTGCCGCAAGTGCAGCGGTTATGCGTTAATCGCGGCAGATGCGGTTTTTTTCACCGCATCTGCCACGAACGGCAAAAACCGCTGATGTGAAAGTACCCTTAGTGAGGTTGCAGTTATTTTTCAAAACGATGATGGAGAGCCTCCTTTTCAAAGGGATATTTTAGTCCAACTTAAGCCAAACCTTAACAACCCTTTGCTTCCTAAGACACAGCAAATTAGCATTTTGCACAGCAACCTTGATGCTCTTCTGTATCCGCTATTCTTTCCAAAAGGTGATCAAGGGTGGCATGAAAACCTGCACCAGCAAGGCACTGTAAGACGAATTACACAACTGCAGTACTACAGTTTCCTTTTGTCTGTACGAAATTACTTCAATCCTATTTTAAATAATGGCAAACAGACACAACAGTACTTAGTCGACGCATACGTTAAAATTGAAGCTATGCAAGAGGCTTGATACACCGCGTATAGTCAGTTTGTTTCATTTTAAAATCTTGTTCTGAAGCCGTTGGGCGGGAGAAGAAGTTTTGTTACCTGTCAGAATATGGTAGTCCATATGGTTCGAGTATTTAGAGGGATATGGGTTGAGGGGAGGGAAGTTATAAGGGGGAAGGGATCAGAAAAAGTTATGCTATTACTATCTATGAGTTTCCCAGTTTGTGTCACATATGGCTTGATTTCAACCCAGCTGAAACTCTATGGCCCTGCCAGATACAATATATGTCTGGTAGAAGAATTCACACACTCAATACCACTTTACATTAAATAGAATGGTTAGAATTATAACCTGGAATGTCAAGGGATTGAGATCCCAGGAAAAAACACTCAATGGTTTTGAGACATCTGAAACGCCTTAAAGCCGATGTTGGCCTGTGGCAAGAAAAGCATCTGACTCAGGAGGAAACGTTTAGAATGCATAGACTGTGGGTGGGAGCAGTTTATAGCTCGGGAGCAAAGGAGAGGAAGGCAGGAGTACTGATCCTAATTAATAAGACCTTCCAACACAGGATTATATCTGAGGCCAGCGATGACAATGGGCGACTGTTACACTTGGTGCTAGAGAGTGTCAGGTAGGCCGAGTTTATACAACATATATGCACCCAACCTGGATCAGAGAAATTTTTTCACTCACATCCAACAAATAGTTAGAGGATGGGGAAGATACCAGAATCGTGGGAGGTGACTTTAACGCAGTAATATCCACCTTAGAAGACAGACAGAGAGGGGAAAGGATAGGATCACGGGAGAATAGAAGGGAGACGACCGCAGGAGAAACAGGGGGGTTACAGGGTTAATTTCAAGCACAACTATGAAAGATGCTTGGAGATTATATCACCCTCTTGATCGAGACTTCACTCATTATTCTCACCCACCAGACTCATGGTCGCGCATAGATATGTTTCTACTGGAGGGGACGTTACTAGATAGGAGTAGATGATATAACCATAGAAGACATGGTCATATCAGACCATGCCCCAGTCACTCTACAGTTAAGGGACTTGGCACTGAGGGGCACGGATATTTTATGGCGTTTCCCGTCATATCTTAGACGACACGGAGACTTTGACAAATTGCTAGGAGAATGGTGGACTGAATTTGCATTGGATAATGAAATATACAAGTTGGACCCGCAGTTGTTCTGGAGACAGGTAAAGCTGTGATGAGGGGTAAACTCCTAGCATACACAAGAACGCAAAAACGCAAAGCCAACGAACAGTTTATAGCGGCTAGTGAGGCTGTTAGGACGGCATACACTAAATTTAGGGCACTCCAGACGGCAACGCTGAAATCCCAATGGGTAACAGCGAAAGAAGAATTTGACACGTGGGCAAAGAAAAAAAGAGATATTTTGTAAAGCCCAATGGGAAGTGGATCTATATAGGTACGGAGACAAGGCAGGGAAGAGCTTAGCAAATTTAGCCAAAGGAAAAAAAATCGCCCACAACAATAACATTTCTGATGAAGGCAGATAAAACCCTGGAATGCACTCCAAAGGGAATTAATGAGATGCTGGGAAAATACTTCTCAGAGCTATTTAAAGACAACCTGCAATCGGGCGGGGGAGGAATGGTTGAAGAATGTAAAATTACCACGCATAGAGGTCGATGAGTTAGAGAATTTAAATAAAGAAATAACCCAGGAAGAGATTCTAAGGACAATACAGAATCTAGGTCCCCATAAGGCGCCGGGCCCCGACAGATTCACAGGGGAATATTACAACGCTCTACGTGATAAAGTAGCCCCATGTTTGTTTGTTTTTTAAATAAAATTCTGAAGGAGAACGCCTGTATGACCAGACAAACATAGCTTATATTAAATTGCCGCCTAAGGGGGACAAGGATGCAACTGATCCTTCCAGTTACAGACCCATATCTTCTAATATATAATCACCCTAACGCACTTCCGTCAGTTTCGGCACTGTTTCCGTCGTCGTGTCCGTGGCTGCCAAACTTACGGAAGTGCGTTAGGGTCATCTCCCTCCACGCTCCCTGGTCTCCCCTCCACGCTCCATGCTCCCCGGTCTCCCTTCCACACTCCCCGGTCTCCCCTCCACGCTCCCCGGTTTCCCCTCCACGCTCCACGTCTCCCCTCCACGCTCCCCGATCTCCCCTCCACGCTCCCCGGAGAGCTTGGTAACCAAGGCAGCGGTCGGGTACCTAAGGGGCGTGTCCGCACCACACACCCGGCCCCAGCCGCATCCATTAAGGTGTCTGCTGAGCCCAGGGGTGGCCGGAACAAGCCCAAGGGGACCACCCCAATCACACAATAATAGGCTGGATGCCACCTCCCCCTTACACTCCTCACTGCTTCCAGGATCATGGCGTCACAAGGGAGGAACCGCGGTGCATGATGGGAGATGTAGTCTTCAGGGACCAGAAATGCTGCAGAGCTGAGGAGACAGCTCTGATCACACACAGATAGAGAGGAGATCTGCGGCTTCTTCATACACAGTCTCCTGCACTGAAGAGTGAGATTATATGTGTGTGTGTGTGTATACTGTATGTGTGTGTGTACACTGTATGTGTGTGTATACTATATATGTGTGTGTGTCTATACTGTATATGTGTGTGTATACTGTATATGTGTGTGTATACTGTATGTGTGCGTATACTGTATATGTGCGTGTATACTGTCTGTGTGTGTATACTGTATGTGTGTATATACTGTATGTGTGTGTGTATACTGTATATGTGTGTATACTGTATGTGTGTGTATACTGTATGTGTGTATATACTGTATATGTGTGTGTATACTGTATATGTGTGTATACTGTATATGTGTGTATACTGTATGTGTGTGTATACTGTATGTGTGTGTATACTCTATATGTGTGTGTATACTGTATGTGTATACTGTCTGTGTGTATACTAAATATATGTGTATACTGAATATGTGTGTGTATACTCTAGGTGTGTGTATACTCTAGGTGTCTGTGTATACTGTATGTGTGTGTATACTGTGTGTGTGTATTCTGTATGTGTGTGTATATTGTATATGTGTGTTTATACTGTATATGTGTGTGTGTATACTGTATGTGTATACTGTATATATGTGTGTGTGTATACTGTGTGTGTGTGTATACTGTATATATGTGTGTGTGTGTATACTGTATGTGTATTGTGTGTGTATACTATATATGTATGTCTGTATACTGTATGTGTGTCTGTATACTGTATGTGTGTATACTGTATATGTCTCTATACTGTATGTTTGTGTTTACTCTATATGTGTGTGTATACTGTATATATGTGTGTGTCTGTATACTGTATGTGTGTGTGTATACTGTATATGTGTGTATACACTGTATATGTGTGTATACACTGTATATGTGTGTATATACTGTATATGTGTGTATACTGTATGTGTGTGTCTACTGGATATGTGTGTGTATATTGTATGTGTGTGTGTATACTCTATATGTGTGTATATACTATATATGTGTGTAATGTATTCTATATGTGTGTGTATACTGTATGTGTGTGTGAGTATACTGTATATGTGTGTATACTGTATATATGTGTGTGAGTATACTGTATGTGTGTGTATACTGTATGTGTGTGTATACTGTATGTGTGTGTGTATACTGTATGTGTGTGTGTACTGTATGTTTGTGTATACTGTATATGTGTGTGTATACTGTATGTGTATACTGTGTATGTGTGTGTATACTGTATGTGTCTGTATACTGAATATGTGTGTGTATACTGTGTGTGTGTATATACTGTATATGTCTGTATATACTATATATGTGTGTATTCTGTATGTGTGTGTGAGTATACTGTATATGTGTGTATACTGTATGTGTGTGTATACTGTTTGTACTGTATATGTGTGTGTGTATACTGTGTGTGTGTGTATACTGTGTGTGTATACTGTATATGTGTGTGTGTATCTAATATATAAAAGCCGAAGGCCACTTCCGGAAAACCCGAAGGTTACTTCCGTGATGGCCTCCGGACCATGGTGGTGACGTCACCGCTGCGGGCTAGCCGGGCGAAGCCCGGCTACAGGAAACGGCGGAAGACCGTTCCACTCTTGGAAGTTTCGCCCGCTCCTGCCGCCCCCCCCCCCCACGGCTGCTCCTGCCCCCCACGGCTCCTGCGGGCCCCCCGCCGCTGTTTTTGCCCCCCCACGGCTCCTGCGGGCCCCCCCGCGGGTCGTCCTGCCCCCCCGCCACTTCTCCGGGCCCCCAGCGAGTCGTCCTGCCTCCCCGCGGCCCCTACGGCCCCCCCTCCGCAGCTGCTCCTGCCCCCCCGCGCCCTTCACGGGTCGTCCTGCCCCCCCGCGGGTCGTCCGGCCCCCACTGCTTGCTTCTAATTTAAAAAAAAAAACTCATAGAGGATACTCACCCGTCCGCCGGCGCCCTCCATATACCTCCTCTAGCTCCATGCCTTGAGGACCTGTGGTTGCCTGGGATCACCTGATTGGTTTCCCAGGCACCAACAGGTCCTGCAAGCCGACACACGCCTGTGTATCCTCTCATCCATCCTGCCCCTCCCCCTGCCACCACCATCCTGCCCTACCCCCCACCGGCTCCAACCTGCCCCCCCCTCTCCCCTCCATAGCCCTCCCCCCACTCCATCCTGCCCCCCCACCGGCTCCATCCTGCCCCCCACCGCCTCATCTGACCCCCCCACCAGCTCCATCCTGGCCCCCCCGCCGCTCACTGCCCCCCCACACCTGTCATCCTGCCCCCTGCCGCTCCATCCTCCCCCCCCTACACCACTCATCCTGCCACCCCCGCTCCATCCTGTCCCCCATCCACCTCCATCCTGCCCCCCCTCCATCCTCCCCCCCCGCCCGCTCCATCCTGCATCCCCACACAACCACCATCCTGCCCCCCGCCGCCTCCTCCTGCCCCCCCTCCTCCCTCCACTCCCTGCCGCACCATCTGCCCCCTGCATCTGCCCCCCACTCCACCTCCCCCCCACCTCCTCCGCCCCCCCCCACCCTCCTCCTCCCCCCCGCTCCACCTGCCCCCCCCCTACCTCCCCCCACCAGCTCCATCCTGCACCCCACCGCCTCCATCCTGCCCCCCCCCCACCTCCATCCTGCCCCCCCCGCTCCATCCTGCCCCCCCACCGCTCCATCCTGCCCCCCGCCCGCTCCATCCTGCCCCCCCACCAGCTCCATCCTGCCCCCCCACCGCTCCATCCTGCCCCCCCCACTCCATCTGCCCCCATCCTACCCCCCCCGCTCCATCCTGCCCCCCCCCCACCCACTCCCCCCCCCCGACCCCTCCATCCTGCCCCCCCCTCTCCCCCCCACTCCATCCCATCCTCCCCCCCACCATCCTGCCCCCCACCTGCTCCATCCTGCCCCCCCCACCTCCATCCTGCCCCCCCACCACCCACTCCATCCGCCCCCCCCACACCAGCTCCATCCTGCCCCCCCACCGCTCCATCCTGCCCCCCCCACCATCCCATCCTGCCCTCCTGCCCCACCATCCTGCCCCCCCTCGCTGCTCCATCCTGCCCCCCCCCACCCACCTCCATCCCTGACCTCCCCCGCCACACCACCTCCTGCCCCTGCCTCCCCCCGCCTCCATCCTGCCCCCCCGCCGCCTCCATCCTGCCCCCCCCCACACTCACCTCCATCACTGCCCCCCCCTCACACCGCTCACATCCTGCCCCCTCGCTGCTCCATCCTCGCCCCCCCCCCCACCCTCCTGCCCCCCGCCATCACATCCTGCCCCCCCCGCCGGCTCCATCCTGCCCCCCCCGCCGCCTCCATCCTGCCCCCCCCCACCACTCCATCCTGCCCCCCCCGCCGCTCCATCCTGCCCCCCCGCCGCCTCCATCCTGCGCCCGCCATCACATCCTGCCCCCCCCGCTGGCTCCATCCTGCCCCCCCCGCGCCTCATCCTGCCCCCCCCGCCACCCCATCCTCTCCCCCCCGCCGCCTCCATCCTCCCCCCCCACCAGCCACCTCCATCCTGCCCCCCCGCCGCCTCCATCCTGCCCCCTCCTGCACCTGCTCTCCGCCGTCCATTAACCCCGCCTCCATCCTCCCCCCCCCACCAGCTCCATCCTGCCCCCCGCCTCCATCCTGCCCCCACGCTGCATCCTGCCCCCCACCGCTTCCATCCTGCCCCCCCCACACCGCTCCATCCTGCCCATCCACCGCTCCACCCTGTCCCCCCACGCCACCTCCATCCTGCCCCCCCTCCATCCTACCCCCCGCCTGCTCCATCCTGCTCCCACACACACACCAGCTCCATCCTGCCCCCCCGCCGCCTCCATCCTGCCCCCCCGCCTCCATCCTGCCCCCACCCCCCTCGGCTGCATCCTGCCCCCCCAGCTGCATCCTGCCCCCCACACACACCAGCTCCATCCTGCCCCCCCCACCGCCTCCATCCTGCCCTCCCGCCGCCTCCATCCTGCACCCCCCGCCCGCTCCATCATGCACCCCCCACCGGCTTCATCCTGCCCTCCCCCCACTGCCTCCATCCTGCTCCACCCCCCTCAGCTGCATCCTGCCCCCTCCTCCAGCTGCATTCTGCCCCCCGCCCACTCCATCCTGCCCCCCCCCCACACACCAGCTCCATCCTGCCCCCCCACCGGCTCCATCCTGCCCCCATGCCGCCTCCATTCTGCCCCCCCCACACCAGCTCCATCCTGCCCCCCCGCCCACTCCATCCTGCCCCCACGCCATCAACATCCTGCCCCCCCGCTGGCTCCATCCTGCCCCCCCCGCCACCTCCATCCTGCCCCCCCGCCACCTCCATCCTGCCCCCCCGCCGCCTCCATCCTGCCCCCCCCGCCGCCTCCATCCTGCCCTTCCCCCCGCCACCTCCATCCTGCCCTTCCCCCCGCCGCCTCCATCCTGCCCCCCCTCGGCTGCATCCTGCCCCCCCCCCCGGCTGCATCCTGCCCCCCCCCCCCGCCGGCTCCATCCTAACCCCCCCGCGCCTCCATCCTCCCCCCCCCCCACACCAGCTCCATCCGCCCCCCCCCCACATTGCCTTCATCCTGCCCCCCGCCGCCTCCATCCTGCCCCCCCCCTCGGCTGCATTCTTCCCCCCCCCCGCCGCTTCCATCCTGCCCCCCCCCCCGCCGCCTCCATCCTGCCCCCCCCCCCCTCGGCTGCATCATGCCCCCCGCCTGCATCCTGCCCCTCCCGCCGCCGCCTCCATCCTGCCCCCCCGCCACCATCCTGTCCTGCTCCCTCCATCCTGCCCTGCTCGCTTCATCCTGACCCGCCAGCACCATCCTGCCCCCCCCGCCGGCTCCATCCTGCCCCCCCGCTACCATCCTGCCCCGCTCGCTCCATCCTGCCACCACTCCACCCCCCGTCACCATCCTGCCCCCTAATCCATCCTGCCCCCCTGCCAGTTAGCGGTCATGTGACCAATCAGCTAAACGATTTCTAAACCGCCACAGGTTAACGACGGAGACGCCTTCAGAGTTAATTGCAGCCCTTAGAGTCCACTGTCCAATTACTTTTGGTCCCTTGAAAAAGAGGAGGCTATGCATTACAGAGCTATGATTCCTAAACCCTTTCTCCGATTTGGATGTGGAAACTCTCATATTGCAGCTGGGAGTGTGCACTTTCAGCCCATATTATATATATATATATATATATATATATATATATAATATATATATATATAATTGTATTTCGGAACATGTTTTTGTAAACAGCTAAAATAACAAAACTTGTGTCACTGTCCAAATATTTCTGGCCCTAACTGTATATTAGATATGGATTAAACACTTTCCCAAAAGGAAAAAAAACGATCATACAGTCAATTATATGAACGTGTAAATTTTATTAACTAGACAATGTGCGGTAAAAAGGGGGGAGGTGGGAGCAAGGTAGAAACACCAGCATAAATACAGAATTGTTTCACAAGTTAGTTATACATGTATACTCTTGCACAATTAGAATACAGCAATATTTCATTATTATCTATCAAGGGTTTAGAATGGCCAGAAATTACTGAAAATCTAGAACCCTGGCAACAAGTGGAACACAGGCTGGACATAGTTGCACGTGTATTTCGACTCAAACTCAGCAGCCTTTTGAAAGATATCAAAGATTCCTTTTTGGAACACTTGTAGCAATGGTACACGTCATTGAGTTTCAGAAACGAGGTCTCCCACATGCGCATATACTTATTATCTTAGATGCGGATTCTAAGTTTTGCACAGAGAAAGAAATTGACAACATAGTGTGGGCTGAAATTCCTAACCAAGAAAAATATCCTGAACTGTATGATATTGTCATCTCTCATATGGGTCATGGTCCATGCAGTGAAGCAAACCCAAAAAGTCCATGCATGGAAAACGGCAAGTGTACTAAAGGCTTTCCAAAGGAGTTAAAACAGCACACTGTTAAAGACTTGGGTGGCTACCCATCCTACCGGCAAGCACACATTGATAACATTGTTCACAAAAAAAAAATTATAAATAACTCATGGATAGTCCCATGCAACCCGTACTTATCAAAACGCTACAACTGTCACATCAACGTAGAAATCTGCACTTCAATAAAAAGAGTCAAATATCTTTTCAAGTACATCTACAAGGGCCATGACAAAGCTAATGTTCATATACAACAGACAACAGTCAATCACGATGAATCATCAACTTTTCTTGACTCAAGATATGGGAGTGCTCCAGAAGCTGCTTGGAGGATATTTGCATTTCCAATGCATTCACAGTTCCATGTCACTATACGTTTAGCTATCCATTTACCTAATCAACAACAGCTTTATTTCTATGAAAATTGTCAAGTCGAAGATGTCTCAAAAACTTTAAGCACGACGTCAACATTAATGGAATGGTTTTTGCTGAACCAATGTGACGACAACGCAAGGCAGTATTTGTATAGCGCGATTCCAGAGCATTAGGTTTGGAATAAAACTTGGAAGCCAAGACAACGAGGAGTTAGCAAAATAATTGGATGCATGTATACTGTTAGTGTCAAGGATCATGAAAGATATTGCCT
Organism: Allobates femoralis; assembly: GCA_033576535.1. Classification (NCBI taxonomy): domain Eukaryota; kingdom Metazoa; phylum Chordata; class Amphibia; order Anura; family Aromobatidae; genus Allobates; species Allobates femoralis. Next base: position 472,621,741 of record JARQOC010000006.1, on the reverse strand, counting down.
TCAGCTGTGACTGCTGCATGCCAAAGGAGTTGCAAGTTATGATTATTTGAAAACAGTTTAACGGAGTATTGCAGAATACATTTAAAGCTGCAGCTTTGGCTTTAGGACTTTTACTGAATGATACTGTTTGGACACTTACTTTAGAAGACGTAGTTACCCTACATATGTCTATGGCTGGGGTCACACACACAGATACCTGGGCAGATATTGTTCACAGATCTCTGGTTGCAGTGAAATCATGGACAGATTGCTCCATTTGTACACAGCCACAAAATGGAACCATGTGTCCATGATTTCACTGCAACCAGAGATCTGTGAACAATATCTGCCCAGATATCTGTGTGTGTGACCCCAGCCTAAGGGCCACGTCACACACACAGATAATTGTGCAGATATTGTTCGCAGATCTCTGGTTGCAATGAAATAATGGACAGATTGTTCCATTTTGTGGCTGTGTACAAATGGAACAATAAGTCCATGATTTCACTGCAACCAGAGATCTGCGAACAATATCTGCACAGATATCTGTGTGTGTGACGTGGCCCTAAGCAACATCGCCAATTGTTTGCCTACATCTGTGTATTTGGACCACCTACAAATCCCGCTCAACTTTGGACAAATTTCAAAGAACATCTAATTGAGGATTACTGCTTACGTCTTCACAACAAATGTGGAGATTGTCAAAATGTCTTATGCCATGCGAGATGTCCAAAATGTCTTACTACTGTAGGGAAAAACATTTTCAGACTTTAATTTGCCACAGCCTGCAACTCAAGTTCCATAACTTCCAGAGTATGATGATTGTTGGCAACACAGAAAGTAAACTCCTTAAATGAACTACAACGTATTGCATATGATACTATTTCAGTGCCATAGAAAACCAAGCAGATGCAAGGACAAAATGTTTCTTTATTGACGGTCCAGGAGGGAGCGCTAAAACATACCTATATGAAGTTTTAATGAATCACGTTAGAGGGTAGGGAAAAGTCGTATTCCCATCAGCTATAACAGGTATTGCAGCAAATCTGTTATGAGGAGGTCGCACTATGCATTCACTCTTTGGGATACCAGTTCCTGTCAATGAAATTTCTGTTTCCAGAATAAAACAAGACACATTTGCTGGAAAACAGTTACACAACGCACTTCTGTTGATACTTGATGAGTGCACCATGGCACCCAAATATGCTTTGACCGTAATTGACAGACTTCTACGTGAAGTAATGACTACAAACGTTGCTGAAAAGAATGAAATTCCGTTTGGAGGTAAAGTTTTTGTCATTGGTGGAGATTTTAGGCAATGCCTTCCAGTCATACCAAATGGAACAAGAACAGATGTTATTGAGTCCAGCTTAAAAATGGCTGATCTTTGTCAACAGTTTACTCAACTCCAACTCATTAACAACATGCGTTCTTCAGACCCAGAGTACAGCAATTGGCTTCTTAAACTTGGTAACGGTGAACTTAGCAACGAATACAACCTTGGAGAAGATATTATTGAAATACTAAAAGACATGTTGTGCACTGACTGCATTGTAACTGATGTTTTTGGACAACGCATTGAAATTGATGTGAACGACCAAACCAGTGTTGAGAGGGCCTCTTCCCATGCAATTCTCTGTCCCCTTTACAAGGACATTTGCTTAGAGATAGTCCAAAGGTTTTCATAAGAAATGTGGTGTACAAAAAATATTTTAGGTTGATTACATTTAATGATAATGTATATATTGTACCGGGAAAATGCTGTATATTTATTGCATTATTAGTCTGTTACATAGATATTTAATATATACACATAGATACATAGATAGATAACCAGAAAAAATTCACTACAGCACTCAGTTACTACCAAAAATGTACACATGCTAATAAGCGGTTTATATATGAGGAAAAAATTTAAAAATTTTCGTTTTGTTTTTTTTTAAAAACTCAATATTCTTATCTTTTTATTTACTGGGGTTCTTGGTACATATATTGGCCAATATCTGTTTGCTCATCAACCACTCCACGGTGACTCCAGATCTGATGAGTCCTACGCTGACATCCCTATACATACATATAGATAAATACATAGATATAAAATGCAAAGAAAAAAAAAATAGATGGACAGATGCACAAGTAAATAGATCTAAAATACATAGAGAATACAAAGCTAGATAACAGTAGATATAACATAGGTATACATTAATAGATAGGTGTGATAAATTTATAAATATTTTATATAGTAAGGTGATCACACGTTAAGTATAAGAGGGGAGATGTGTATCATCTAAATTGTTAAATTTGGTGACATTAACCCAGATGTAATGTTCCAGTATCATAGATGCTGAAAAACTTAATTTATCTTTAACAGGGCTGGGTTTTTGTGAACAGCTAAAGAGATGGGCGGGACGGCTGTTCACCACATCTCCATCTCAAGGTGTGGTCTAGATAGATAGATAGATAGATAGATAGATAGATAGATAGATAGATAGATAGATAGATAAAACATGAAAAGAGAGATGATAGCATACATAGACGATAGACACATAGGTAGATGATAGATATCGTGTACTCATTGCATTATTCTTAAATCTTCATAAATTAACTACATACATATTCTAGAATAACCCGATGAGTTAGAATCGGGCCACCATCTAGTATATATATTTTTGTGAAGAAATATTTGTGTATGTATTTGCACTGTATACATGTGTGGGTGTGTTATGTGCGTGTGTCCCTGGTGTATACATTTGTCTGTGTATACATATCTCTATCTGCTCTGTATACATGTGTGTGTGCTAAGGGTGTACATAAGTGTGAGAGGGTGCTAGGGCTATAAATGTGTGTATGCTATATGTGGGTATACATATGCGCGTGTGCTATGTGTGTTTACATGCGTGTGTGCTTGTTCTATACAAGTGACTGTGTACTGTGTGTATACATTTGCTTGTGCATGCTATGTGTCTATATATATGTGCTCAGTGTATCAGTGTATACATGTGTCTGTGCTGTGTGTATGCATATGTGTATGTGCTTTATATATACATGCATGTGTGCTAGGTGTGCATACATATGTGTGTGTGCTAGGTGAGTTTAAACATATGTGTAGGTAGCCAGTGTATATATGTGTGTGTGCTATATGTATGTATATATCTGCATGTGTGTGCTCTGTATATTTATGTATGTGTGCTATACGCGTGTGTATGTGCTCAGTGTATATATGTGTATATGCTATGTGTGTGTATACACATGTGAATGTGCATATACATTTGTGGGTGTAACATACAGTTTTTGTGTCACATACTGTGTGTATGTAGCCTCCACATTTATAAATTCCCCATTGATTGAACCCACTGCTGCTCATCATCAGCTGATTGGATCCTTTATGGTGGAACAGAAATCCTTGTTCTCGGCAGCACATCGCCCGCTGCAGAAGAGCCGATAACATGATCCTGTGAGGACAGATTAATCTACGAGTGATCGTCCTGTGCCACCAGTCTCCTCATTCTGTGTAAACAGCACCAAAGCCCATAATACTGTCAATCACTCATTTACCAGGCTGAACTCAGCATTTAGGGCCCCACTTTGTCTAAAACCTGCCCTGCACACAGTCCGCAGCCTGTATATTATATATACACAGCCCGCAGCCTCTATATTATATATACACAGCCCGCAGCCAGGCCCGGCGTCAGCACACTCAACCTCCTGCAGCTTCGGAGATCTCCCTCCGTGGGAGCCGACAGAGCTGCACACTCTGGGCTGACAGGACCTGTGATGATGTCAATGGAGGGTGGAGTCAGGGGTCACATGACCAGTTCCTCAGTGTATGCAGGACTCTGAGCATCATGATGGCCAGCATAGCAATTAGGTGAAGTTTATGTGGATTTACAGTGTGAATGTAGCAGAGGTGAGTGTGTACTAGGGGTATGGCAATTTGGTGAAGTTTATGTGTGGGGTCAGGAGGGATTTACAGAGTGAATGTAGCAGAGGGGAGTGTGTACTAGGTGTACGGAGCAGAGCCGAGTGTGTACTAGGTGTACGGAGCGGAGCCGAGTGTGTACGAGGTGTACGGAGCGGAGCCGCGTGGGTAGGAGGTGTACGGAGCGGAGCCGCGTGGGTAGGAGGTGTACGGAGCGGAGCCGCGTGGGTAGAAGGTGTACGTAGCGGAGCCGCGTGGGTAGGAGGTGTACGGAGCGGAGCCGCGTGGGTAGGAGGTGTACGGAGCGGAGCCGCGTGGGTAGGAGGTGTACGGAGCGGAGCCGCGTGGGTAGGAGGTGTACGGAGCGGAGCCGCGTGGGTAGGAGGTGTACGGAGCGGAGCCGCGTGGGAAGGAGGTGTACGGAGCGGAGCCGCGTGGGTAGGAAGTGTACGGAGCGGAGCCGCGTGGGTAGGAGGTGTACGGAGCAGAGCCGCGTGGGTAGGAGGTGTACGGAGCAGAGCCGCGTGGGTAGGAGGTGTACGGAGCAGAGCCGCGTGGGTAGGAGGTATGTGTACCAGTGGTAGCCGCGTGGGTAGGAGGTATGTGTACCAGTGGTAGCCCCCTGCGGATTCTGCTCCTATAGTCTCAGCCACCTTTGCCAGCAGCATTCTTCTCCATAGTCTCTTCTGCTGCTGTCTGCATTCTGCAGCTCAGCATGGAGTGGCACGATGTTGTCATGACTGTGCTGATATGTGCAGAGCGACCGGAGGAGACTGCAGCGGCGAGAAGAAAGGTGAGGAGAAGAGAGATCCGAACGGCCAGACACTCCGCTTGGCTGCGGTGCCACCCATAATGCAGTGTGGCTCCATTGAGCTGCTTGCATTATTTGTGCTCTTCAGGATGCTTGTGTATATGCCAAGCATCCTCAGACGCACAAAAATGCAACATTTTGCATTTGAAGGGTATTTTTAAAAAGCGCAAGAGAACGCAAATGCATTTTAGCCCGCTCCTAACAACGTGTAATATACTCACGGTCAGAAACAGCTCTTGCTGGTTTCGGCAGTCACTGTTCCTGTAAGGCTGCCTTCACATAGGCGTTTTTTTTAAATGTGGAAGATGCGGTAAAAAACCTGCATCTGCCGCATTTTCCGCCTGGCGGCTGCACTTGCTCCACATTTGCGGCAAGCCCCATGCATTGTCTATGGGGCTTGCGGTAAGTGTGCGGCAATATACCGTATATACTCGTGTATAAGCCGACCCGTGTATAAGCCGACCCCCCTACTTTTGCCCCAAAAATCTGGAAAAACCTATTGACTCGTGTATAAGCCGAGGGTGGACCCCAGCACAGGTATACAGCCCCCAGCAGTGTGGTATACAGGCCCCCCAGTGGTAGTATACAGCAGCCCCAGTGGTAGTATACAGATTCCCCAGCAGCCCCAGTGGTAGTATACAGATTCCCCAGCAGCCCCAGTGGTAGTATACAGGAGCCCCAGCAGCCCCAGTGGTAGTATACAGATTCCCCAGCAGCCCCAGTGGTAGTATACAGGAGCCCCAGCAGCCCCAGTGGTAGTATACAGCAGCCCCAGTGGTAGTATACAGGAGCCCCAGCAGCCCCAGTGGTAGTATACAGGAGCCCCAGCAGCCCCAGTGGTAGTATACAGGAGCCCCAGCAGCCCCAGTGGTAGTATACAGCAGCCCCAGTGGTAGTATACAGGAGCCCCAGCAGCCCCAGTGGTAGTATACAGCACCCCAGTGGTATACAGCAGGCCCCTGGGGGTACCCAGCAGCCCCCTGGGGGTACCAACAGCCCCCAGGGGGTACCCAGCAGCCCCCAGGGGGTACCAACAGCCCCCAGGGGGTACCCAGCAGCCCCCAGGGGGTACCAGCAGCCCCCAGGGGGTACCCACAGCCCCCTGGGGGTACCCAGCAGCCCCCTGGGGGTACCAACAGCCCCCTGGGGGTACCAACAGCCCCCTGGGGGTACCAACAGCCCCCTGGGGGTACCAACAGCCCCCAGGGGGTACCAACAGCCCCCTGGGGGTACCAACAGCCCCCAAAAGCTGGCACTGTCCCCCCTTGTAAGGCCTCCCCCCCGCTGCTTATACATTACCAACCCGGTGTTCTGATCGGCGCCGCTCCACGGTGCTGCGTCTTCATCCTCCCGTCCGCGCTGGCTGCATCCGGGTTCTCCGGCGGTCGCGCGATGACGTCATATCGCTGCGACAGCCGGAGAACCCGGATGGATGCAGCCAGCACGGAAGGGAGGATGAAGACGCACCGAGGAGCGGCGCCGATCAGAACACCGGATTGGTAATGTATAAGCAGCGGGGGGAGGCCTTACAAGGGGGGGACAGTGCCAGCTTTTGGGGGGCCATATGCACTGTTTCCCCCTGCCGCTGATTGACAGGGGGAAGCAGTGCATATATAATGAGCGGCCCCACGTGACGGGGCCGCTCATACAGCAGCCCCCCCCCCGCCTCCTCCAGCCTCCACAGCCCCCGGGACACAGCCCCCCCGTATATGACCCGTGTATAAGCCGAGGGGGGGACTTTTCAGCCCAAATTTTGGGCTGAAAAACTCGGCTTATACACGAGTATATACGGTATATATTATAGTCCATGATATGTACTAAAGGTGTCCCACTGAGACTTTTTCGCCCGGGGCCCACAGAAATCTGGAGCCTGCCCTGCCCGCAGGCTCTATATTATATATACACAGCCACTATATTATATATACACAGTCCACAGCCTCTATTATATACACAGCCCACAGCCTCTATATTATAGATACACAGTCCGCAGCCTCTATATTATATATACACAGCCCACAGCCTCTATATTATATATACACAGCCTGCAGCCTCTATATTATATATACACAGTCCACAGCCACTATATTATATATACACAGTCCGCAGCCTCTATATTATATATACACAGTCCGCAGCCTCTATATTATATATACACAGCCCGCAGCCTCTATATTATAGATACACAGTAAGCAGCCTCTATATTATATATACACAGCCCACAGCCTCTATATTATAGATACACAGTCCGCAGCCTCTATATTATATATACACAGCCCGCAACCTCTATATTATAGATACACAGCCCACAGCCTCTATATTATAGATACACAGCCCGCAGCCTCTATATTATATATACACAGCCCGCAGCCTCTATATTATATATACACAGCCCGCAGCCTCTATATTATATATACACAGCCCGCAGGCTCTATATTATAGATACACAGCCCACAGGCTCTATATTATATATACACAGCCTCTATATTATATATACACAGCCCGCAGCCTCTATATTATATATACACAGCCTCTATATTATATATACACAGCCCGCAGCCTCTATATTATATATACACAGCCCGCAGCCTCTATATTATATATACACAGCCCGCAGCCTCTATGTTATATATACACAGCCCGCAGGCTCTATATTATATATACACAGCCTGCAGCCTCTATATTATATATACACAGTCCACAGCCTCTATATTATATATACACAGCCCGCAGCCTCTATATTACATATACACAGCCCGCAGCCTCTATATTATATATACACAGCCCGCAGCCTCTATATTATATATACACAGCCCACAGCCTCTATATTATATAACACAGGCCGCAGCCTCTATATTATATGTACACAGGCCGCAGCCTCTATATTATATATACACAGCCTGCAGCCTCTATATTATATATACACAGCCCGCAGCCTCTATATTATATATACCCAGGCCGCAGCCTCTATATTATATATACACAGCCCGCAGCCTCTATATTATATATACACAGTCCGCAGCCTCTATATTATATATACACAGGCCGCAGCCTCTATATTATATATACACAGTCCACAGCCTCTATATTATATATACACAGTCCGCAGCCTCTATATTATATATACACAGCCCGCAGCCTCTATATTATATATACACAGCCTCTATATTATATATACACAGTCCGCAGCCTCTATATTATATATACACAGCCTCTATATTATATATACACAGGCCGCAGCCTCTATATTATACATACACAGTCCACAGCCTCTATATTATATATACACAGGCCGCAGCCTCTATATTATAATCATAGTATGTTTTAAAGGGGCCACTGAGACTAGAAAACCCGGAGCCGACCCTGATCTGCACATACCTCCACCTGCAGAGCCGCACTCTACATATATGGCTGCTCTGTGCTTACAGGACCTGTGATGATGTCACATGGAGGGGAGGAGTCAGGGGGGTCACATGATCGGCTCCTCTGGTTGTCATGGTGCTGGATGAGGTGAAGGTTATGTGTGGGGTTAGGAGGGATTTACAGTGTGGATGTAGGAGAGCCGTGTGTACGAGGTGTACGGAGCGGAGCCGTGTGTGTACGAGGTGTACGGAGCGGAGCCGTGTGTGTACGAGGTGTACAGAGCAGAGCCGTGTGTGTACGAGGTGTACGGAGCAGAGCCGTATGTGTACGAGGTGTACGGAGCGGAGCCGTGTGTGTACGAGGTGTACGGAGAGGAGCCGTGTGTACGAGATGTACGGAGCAGAGCCGTGTGTGTCAGGTGTACGGAGCGGAGCCGAGTGTGCACGAGGTGTACGCTGCGGAGCCGTGTGTGTACGAGGTGTATGGAGCGGAGCCGCGTGTGTAAGAGGTGTATGGAGCACAGCCGTGTGTGTATGAGGTGTACGGAGAGGAGCCGTGTGTACGAGGTGTACGGAGCAGAGCCGTGTGTACAAGGTGTACGGAGCGGAGCCGAGTGTGTACGAGGTGTACAGAGCGGAGCCGTGTGTGTACGAGGTGTACGGAGCGGAGCCGCGTGTGTATGAGGTGTACAGAGCGGAGCCGTGTGTACGAGGTGTACGGAGCGGAGCCGTGTGTGTACGAGGTGTACGGAGCAGAGCCGTGTGTGTACGAGGTGTACGGAGCAGAGCCGTGTGTGTACGAGGTGTACGGAGCAGAGCCGTGTGTGTACGAGGTGTACGGAGCAGAGGAGAGCCGAGTGTGTACGAGGTGTACGGAGAGGAGCCGTGTGTACGAGATGTACGGAGCAGAGCCGTGTGTGTGAGGTGTACGGAGCGGAGCCGAGTGTGCACGAGGTGTACGCTGCGGAGCCGTGTGTGTACGAGGTGTACGGAGCGGAGCCGTGTGTGTACGAGGTGTACGGAGCGGAGCCGTGTGTGTACGAGGTGTACGGAGCGGAGCCGTGTGTGTACGAGGTGTACGGAGCGGAGCCGTGTGTACGAGGTGTACGGAGCGGAGCCGTGTGTACGAGGTGTACGGAGCAGAGCTGTGTGTACGAGGTGTACGGAGCAGAGCTGTGTGTGTACGAGGTGTACGGAGCAGAGCTGTGTGTGTACGAGGTGTACGGAGCAGAGCCGTGTGTACGAGGTGTACGGAGCAGAGCCGTGTGTACGAGGTGTACGGAGCGGAGCCGTGTGTGTACGAGGTGTACGGAGCGGAGCCGTGTGTGTACGAGGTGTACGGAGCAGAGCCGTGTGTGTACGAGGTGTACGGAGCGGAGCCGCGTGTGTACGAGGTGTACGGAGCAGAGCCGCGTGTGTATGAGGTGTACGGAGAAGAGCCGTGTGTGTACGAGGTGTACGGAGCGGAGCCGTGTGTGTACGAGGTGTACGGAGCGGAGCCGTGTGTGTACGATGTGTACAGAGCGGAGCCGTGTGTACGAGGTGTACGGAGCAGAGCTGTGTGTGTACGAGGTGTACGGCGCAGAGCCGTGTGTACGAGGTGTACAGAGCAGAGCCATGTGTACGAGGTGTACGGAGCGGAGCCGCGTGTGTACGAGGTGTACGGAGCGGAGCCGCGTGTGTACGAAGCAGAGCCGAGTGTGTACGAGGTGTACGGAGCAGAGCCGTGTGTGTAAAAGGTGTACAGAGCGGAGCTGTGTGTATGAGGTGTACGGAACAGAGCTGTGTGTGTATGAGGTGTACGGAGCGGAGCCGAGTGTGTACGAGGTGTACGGAGCGGAGCCGTGTGTGTATACGAGGTGTACGGAGCGGAGCCGTGTGTGTAGGAGGTGTACGGAGCGGAGCCGTGTGTGTAGGAGGTGTACGGAGCGGAGCCGTGTGTGTAGGAGGTGTACGGAGCGGAGCCGTGTGTGTAGGAGGTGTACGGAGCGGAGCCGTGTGTGTAGGAGGTGTACGGAGCGGAGCCGTGTGTGTACGAGGTGTACGGAGCAGAGCCGTGTGTGTATGAGGTGTACAGAGCAGAGCCGTGTGTGTACGAGGTGTACGGAGCAGAGCCGCGTGTGTATGAGGTGTACGGAGCGGAGCCGCGTGTGTACGGAGCGGAGCCGTGTGTACGAGGTGTACGGAGCGGAGCCGTGTGTGTACGAGGTGTACAGAGCGGAGCCGAGTGTGTACGAGGTGTACGGAGCGGAGCCGTGTGTGTACGAGGTGTACGGAGCGGAGCCACGTGTGTATGAGGTATACGGATCTAAGCGTGTATGAGGTGTACGGGACGGAGCCGCATGAGGGCACAACGTGTACGGAGCGGATGTAACAGCGTGTCCCTCCCCCGCCTGTGCTCATGGTGTAACAGCTTGTCCATCCCTCATGTACTACTTCTGGTGGGAGATTCTGTCATTGCTCCTCTCAGCATGGGACTCGTCCAATATATAGATTGGTAGACAGAATGGAGCCAGACGTTTCTGGAATCTTCCCCTTGAAGCTACAAAAGTGGGTGTGAACCTTTCCCCCTCCAGGGGCAAATCCACAGGAACTGGAGAATAGAGGACTCATGGTAGATCAGAGTGAGTGTGACTACTGAAGGGATAGCACCCATCTGATGGGGCTCTTAGAGGGTGGAGCTGCTGAAGCCTATAGAGCTATGGACCCTCAGTGGAAATGTGAGTATGGGGAGATAAAACAGACCAATCTAGAACATTATGCTGTAACTCCAGAAACTTACAGGACTCAGTTCAATACTTTAGCCTGTGATGGGGGAGTGTCTTTCAAGATGTATGCCCACAGGCTCAAACAAGTATGTCATCGCTGGCTGGAGGGAGAGGGGACTATAACTTGGGAGACCTTCCTTCAGGTCATCCTAAAACAGCAGTTTTACTTCAAGTGCCCTGCTAAGGCTGGTTTCACATTGCGATTTTGTTAAATCCGATGCTGTCCGATGAAAATCAGTCCGCATCGGATCCGAATTAGCCCCCATGTTTTACAATGGGGATCGGATTGGATTTGCACTTAATGGCATCAGATTTTCCGATTCTGTCCGATTTTTTTCAGGAGCCAAAATAGTAGACTGCTGCGATTTTGGTATCCGATGCAAAAATCAAGTTATTAAAATAACATGGGAGTCTATAGGATCGGATCGGATAGAAAACCGGATCCGATATCGGATCCGAGTTTCTGTATTAAGCATGCACAATATCCTAGACCACTCCCAAAACCTCCCCCAGCCATTTAAATCGGATCCCATAAAAAATCAGATCGGATGGCATCCGATTTTGAGCATCTGATGCTGTCCGATTTTCATTGGACAGCATCGGATTTAACAAAATCGCAATGTGAAACCAGCCTAAGAACCGGGAATGGGTGCGTGAGAGGAGACAAGCAACAGTGGAGCAAGCTGCTGCTCTAGCTGATGAGGTTCTCACCATCAAACCTCAGTGGAAAATACTACTAATTAGTGAGAAAAAAACCTATCAGTTCCCCAACACTGGCGGCCCCTTGTCCTTTGGCCTCCAATATTCATCGTACCAACTCATGGTGAACTTCGTGTGAATGTGCCTCCCATTTCTCCTGCATCATCTTTGGGAATACATAGTGGAGGAAAAATCATAGAACGCAGATGTTATGGATGTGGGCAGCCTAGTCATTTGCAAGCCCAATATCCAAGCGTTCGGAGGCAGGACAGCTACAGACCACCAGGAGAAGAGCTGGATTCAGTCCCTGATGACTTGCCAAGTGACTCGGATATACTGGCTCCCCTACCAGGAGTCTATGGGGTGCGAGCCCCAGCCACCTGTTCTTCTAATCTTCAGCATAAACATCTTAGAAGGTTGTGCTGGATGGCCAAAAAGTTGTTGGCTTTCGCGACATTGTGGATTGTCCGGACTACGGACAAATGTCACAAACTCAAAAATTAATTATTTCATACTCACCTCGCTCCAGCGCTGACAGTTCCTCTCTCTTCTGGTGCCGCTCATAAATATTCACTTCACTGAGCCTGACAGCGAACCAGAAGTGAGAGGAGCAGCAGCACAGAAGGGAGGTGAGTATGCGAGGACAGGCTGTCCATGTGCTATTCATGGATCCACGGACAGCACACATTATGTCACACGGCCGTGACCCATGGCTATATGCCCTGCCCACAAACAGCCTTGTCTCACATTCCATGGTGTCATGGATGTGTGAAACAGGTCTAACCTAGGAGACTTGTGACTGCTTTGGACCTCTATCTCATGTCTGCATTGAGACTTCATATTAAACATGTCTTTTTCCTTTGGCAGTTGAGGAGTTAGTTAGTCTGCTGCCAGCAAGCTAGCTGGGCCTTGTCCAGGTGTGGCCACTCTGTGATTACCTCAGCCTTTATAGGATCACATGGTTTCAGCATGCTTTGCTGGAGACTGAATTTCATTCCTAGCCAAGCTCCTGAGGTGAAGGAGCTCTGTGGAGAACCTCTTGTTGCCAAGTTGCCTGCTGTCTCGGGAAGTGACTGCAGGTGTGAAGTTGCTACCCTGTTGTTCTTTGTCTGTCTTCCCCTTCCCTCTTGTCTCCTATATTGAGATGGTTGTGGACTAGTGCTCTCGCCGGCCATTCCCTGGTAAGGACTACTGAGGCGGTCGACAGGGTAGGGGGTACTCGGATCCTGGGACAGGACGACTGCTTTGATAGGGGATCACGGCATCCGTATAAGTTACAGAACTCTTGAAATGATTCAGCTTCAAAGGCGGAACCTTGGTCTGTCAAGGTCTGTTCTGGATAACCATATGGTCTGCAGAAATATGCTTGAAAGGTTCTTACTGCTGTTTGAGCTGTTAAGTCCTTTACGGGAACTACCACAAGGAATCTGGAATAGTGGTCTACCATGGTAAGAGCATAGGTATAACCTGATCTGCTGGGTGTGAGTTTGACGTGATCTAAGGCTACCAGTTCTAATGGCTGTTTAGTGATGATAGGCTGTAGTGGTGCTTTCTGGCTGTTACGGTCTTTTCTTCTTAATGAGCATTGTCCACAATTTTTACACCATATCTCGATGGAGGCCCTCATGCTGATCCAATAGAATCTGTCATGTAACAATATCTCCAGTTTTCTCCATCCAAAGTGTCCTGCTCCATTATGTTACGCTTCCAACACCATTTGGAAGTCTCTCCATGGAACCACAACTTGCCATACCATTTCATGTGTTCTAGGATTGATATACCGTCTGCACAATTGGCCTTGATAGACGAATAACCTGCTTCTTTCTTTCCACAGGTATTGGGCCTCTGGTGGAGCATTCTTCTCAATTTGGGAATCCGGTCAGTCTCTTGTCTAGGCTCACGGCCAGATCACTGTCTTGTGTCTCCATCCATAGTGAGGCAACGAGTTCAGTGCAACGTTTTGACAGTTTTGGTACATATGGTTTTCAGTCATCTTCCATTTTCGACTTTTATGGAAAGCTGGGAGTTCTACTTCCTCTAAATCATCCTCTTCTTCTTCAAGCCCTTGTAGATGTACTTGAGGGTTTCTGGAGAGGGCATCAGCATTCTGTTATAGCCCAGACCTAGGCCAGGAACTCCAACTCAAAAGAACTGTAGTTTTCCGGGTTCCTCTCGGTGGGTCGAAATTTTCTGCTGGTGTAGACAATTACTCGTTCCTTGCCATCTTGTATCTGGGATAGTACTGCTCCCAGGCCTACATTGCTTGCGTCGGTGTAGAGGACGAATGGTAGGTTATAATCGGGATAAGCAAGGATTTCCTCACCGGTTAGAGCCTGATTCATCTGTTGGAAGGAGTCTTCTTGTTCTTCTCCCCATTCCAATGGTGGCTCTGAAGACCTTCTCTTCTTAGATTGGCCTACCTGAAGATGCTGTAGGGGTGCTGCCATCTTTGTGCAGCCTTTAATGAATCTTCTGTAGTACCCAACCAAACCTAAGAATTGACGTACCTTGGTGACGGTGGTTGACCTCTGCCAGTCCTAGATAGCTGTCACTTTTTCCGTATCTGGTGCTACTCCATCTGCGCTGACTACATGCCCAAGGTATTGGACTTTAGGTTTCAGCAGATGACATTTAGATGGTTTGAGCTTCATCCCGTACTTTGCTAAAGCTGTAAATATCACCCCCAGGTGTTTCAGATGTTCTTCGTAGGTCTTGGAATACACGATGACGTCGTCCAGGTATAACAGCACCGTCTCGCTTTTCCGGTGTCCCAGGCAACATTCCATAAGTCTTTGAAACGTTCCTGGTGCATTGCATAACCCGAATGGCATGCTGTTGAATTCGCATAGGTTCATGGATGTTGTGAATGCGGTCTTCTCTCGGTCTTCTTCTGCAACGGAAACCTCCCAATACCCACTAGTAAGATCTAATGTGGAGAATTAATTAGCAGTCTTTAATGCAGCAAGAGACTCCTCTATGCGGGGTAACGGGTAAGTATCTTTATGAGTGATCTTATTGATTTCCCTCTAATCCACACACATCCTCCTAGTGCCATCCTTCTTTCTGACTAGGACTAAGAAGGCTGCCCAGGGACTACAGCTATCTCTTATAACCCCAGCTTCCTTCATGTCCTGCAGCATCTCTTTGGCAGACTGGTAGTGATTTGGTGGAACGGGTCTGTGTCTCACTCTAATTGGGGAATGATCTGTGGGTATGCAATGGTGTACCCCTTTAATCCTCCCAAAATCTAATAGATGCTTACTGAATATCTGTTCAAACTCTTGTGCTACCCTGTAGACTCCGTGCTTCTGGTGGGAAGGGGTGGCATCAGTTCCTACGTGCAACTGCTGACACCACTCCTCCAGCTGTCCCTTGGAGTTGTTATCCTTCTCTTGGTTTGACGGGGAAACGGGCTCTATTGCCATTATGTTGTTACAGTGTACAGCTTTGCTACAGTAGCATACTGGGGTAGTTTTGCTTCCTCTTCCCCATAACTTAATACACGGATTGGTACTCTTCCCT
This sequence comes from Allobates femoralis, assembly GCA_033576535.1. Taxonomy (NCBI): domain Eukaryota; kingdom Metazoa; phylum Chordata; class Amphibia; order Anura; family Aromobatidae; genus Allobates; species Allobates femoralis. The sequence continues at coordinate 472,606,684 of JARQOC010000006.1, read as the reverse complement.
TGCATACATCCACCACCCCTCTGGCTGTCAATAGTGTAGGTCTGCGCTCTGAATATACCGGCTCTACAACTGCCTGGTATTCCTTTTCTCTGAGACCTATAGCTGCTCGACACCATATCAGTATTTTACTTTTGTGTGGTAACACAATGGGAAACGGGTCTGTTACCCGCATACTGCCAATCTCTCACCTAGACAGATTTACCTGTTGCTTGTGGATGAGGGCACGGATTTCTCTTTGAAGGACTCTCCTACAGCAGTCACAGCAATCTGTTGGAGTAAAAACAACACTTCTCTAAGGCAGTTTTCAATGACATTGGTACCAATTATTATGTAGGGGTATTTTTCATCAGGATTATCTTCTACCACACATAACCCTTGGCCTTTTAACTCTACCCTCCCCAACTTTATTGTTACTTCTCTGAACCCCACCTGAGTCTGTCGTTGTCCATTAGCAGCAATAATAACAAAATTGGGTCTGGGGGTCTAAGATCAGTATCAGACCAAAATCGTTCATAAAGGATACGTGGGATGGTGGTAACCTGTCACCCGGTGTCCAGTAGGGCCGACATGGGGATTCCTTCCAGCGTAATGTTGAGGTACGGACGGCCTCCCACGTACCGATTACGCCAGTCATATGGGCCCAGACATTCTCCTCCTATGGTTTGGCCCTCCGACCCAGGAATCTCGGGTTTAAAGGACATCCTCTTGCAAAGTGGCCTGGTTTGTGGCAGCATAGACAGATAGGTTGTCCTGAAGAATCTGTGTAGTCCCTGGCTCTGCTTTGGAATGGTGTGTCGGTCCCCTGAACAAGCGACTTATTGGTCCCCTTCACGGGCGACATGGTTGTACGTTGGAATGGTGTGTTGGTCCCCTTCACGGGCGACTTGGGTTCCTCCTCCTCCATGGGACATCCTCAGGGCTATCGGCTAGCTGGATTTGGCTTGGTGGTGGTGCCCCCGGCCCAGATTGCAAGAGTTTTAGGACGTAATCCATGTTTTTAGTCAGCTGTTGCAACTGGTTGTGCAAGTCATGAACAGGGTTGGATGCTACAGCTTGCTCTGACATTTTTGAAGGCACTTTGGGGTTGGGTTTAAAGTCTATGGGAGAGGTGTTAACCTGCAAGGGTTGGGCTGCAGGCACTGCAGGCACTGTGGGTCGTAGCACTGTGATTGTACAGTCTTTTAAATCATTAAAGTTGACATCAGGATGATCCAAAACCCACATGTGTACCTGCTTTCCGGCACACAGGATGATTTCGTGATTCTGGGCCCCGATCCCCTGAGCTGGGGGCTTCTTATACCTGCTTCCCCGATAGAAAAGCTATATTCTGAAATATAGTCACTTCATCATGCTGACTAAGACAGTTACACATAGAATATAGAAAGAACATAGAAAATAACATCAAATGCAATAAAAAATACATCATTACTAATCACATTACAAGCTATAGTTCTGCACTTAAACTTATCTGTACCTATTAGTCTCATTATAGCTTTTAGAAAATGCACACAACTCAAACATTGACAAATAATAAGGTTTGTTTCAAATTACAGTTGTGGCCAAAAGTATTGACACCTCTTCAATTCTGTCAGATAATACTAAGTTTCTTCCTGAAAATGATTGCAATCATAAATTCTTTGGTATTATTATCTCCATTTAATTTGTCGTCAATGAAAAAACACAAAAAGAATTGTCCTAAAGCCAAATTGGATATAATTCCACACCAAACATAAAAAGTAGGTGGACAAAAGTATTGGACCTGTTAGAAAAATCATGTGATGCTTCTCTAATTTGTGTAATTAACAGCACCTGTGACTTACCTGTGGCACCTAACAGGTGTTGGCAATAACTAAATCACACTTGCAGCCAGTTGACATGGATTAAAGTTGACTCAACCTCTGACCTGTGTCCTTGTGTGTACCACATTGAGCATGGAGAAAAGAAAGAAGACCAAAGAACTGTCTGAGGACTTGAGAAAACAAATTGTGAGGAAGCATGAGCAATCTCAAGGCTACAAGTCCATCTCCAAAGACCTGAATGTTCCTGTCTCTACCGTGCCCAGTGTCATCAAGAAGTTTAAAGCCCATGGCACTGTGGCTAACCTCCCTAGATGTGGACAGAAAAGAAAAATTGACAAGAGATTTCAACGCAAGATTGTGCGGATGGTGGATGAAGAACCTCGACTAACATCCAAACAAGTTCAAGCTGCCCTGCAGTCCGAGGGTACAACCGTGTCAGCCCATACTATCCGTCGGTGTCTGAATGAAAAGGGACTGTATGTATGGTAGGAGACCCAGGGAGACCCCACTTCTTAACCAGAGACATAAAAAAGCCAGGCTGGAGTTTGCCAAAACTTGCCTGAGAAAGCCTAAAATGTTTTGGAAGAATGTTCTCTGGTCAGATGAGGCAAAAGTAGAGCTTTTTGGGCAAAGGCATCAACATAGAGTTTACAGGAAAAACAAAGAGACATTCAAAGAAAAGAACACGGTCCCTACAGTCAAACATGGCGGAGGTTCCCTGATGTTTTGGGGTTGCTTTGCTGCCTCTGGCACTGGACTGCTTGACCGTGTGCATGGCATTATGAAGTCTGAAGACTACCAACAAATTTTGCAGCATAATGTAGGGCCCAGTGTGAGAAAGCTGGGTCTCCCTCAGAGGTCATGGGTCTTCCAGCAGGACAATGACCCAAAACACACTTCAAAAACCACTAGAAAATGGTTTGAGAGAAAGCACTAGAGACTTCTAAGGTGGCCAGCAATGAGTCCAGACCTGAATCCCATAGAACACCTGTGGAGAGATGTAAAAATGGCAGTTTGGAGAAGGCACCCTTCAAATATCAGGGACCTGTAGCAGTTTGCCAAAGAAAAATGGTCTAAAATTCCAGCAGAGCATTGTAAGAAACTCATTGATGGTGACCGGAAGCGGTTGATCGCAGTTATTTTGGCTAAAGGTTGTGCAACCAAGTATTAGTCTGAGGGTGCCAATACTTTTGTCTGGCCCATTTTTGGAGTTTTGTGTGAAATGATCATTGTTTTGCTTTTTGCTTCATTCTCGTTTGTGTTTTTTCATTAAAGAAAAATTAAATGAAGATAATAATACCAAAGAATTTGTGATTGCAATCGTTTTCAGGAAGAAACTGAGTATTATCTGACAGAATTGCAGGGGTGTCAATACTTTTGGCCACAACTGTACCTGGATTACTATTTTGCCTATCCTACTGCACCTCACCACCCACAGAAAATAACAAGAAATACACAATATACTTAAATATACTTATTATGAGCTTCTCTGAGTGCATAGAACAGATCTAATTAACTTCTCTCTGCTAGCTAATCACTCTGAGATCATTTTTAATATTCTTTAGCTGGAAGGCCTAACAGATTCTGCGGTTCTCTTTTTCTTTTAAAAATCACAAGAATACATTACAGATGATACAACATAGCTGACACAAACTATCATGGTTGACCATTCTCTAACAGGTATCACAGCCTCCACTCACTGACCTCTTAGTTGGCTGCTCAGGAAAACTGCTTGGCTGAGAACACCAGTCAGGATCTGTCAAGGTTCACACTGACTCCTGTCAGACCACAGCTCCAGCTCTCGTCTCTTCCCATGTGCTTCTGCAGCTTTCAGCCTTCAGGACCTGGGCTGACATCACATCCTGTGATTGGTCAGAAGTCACATGATATCAGCCCTGACCACACCCCTGGAGGAGGTGTGTTAACTCATGCAAATATATATTTGAATTAACTCTTGCTACTGCTGCAAGACACAGTGAAACATTCACATGCCATCAACCTCTGCAATGTATGTCAGCCATTTAGTCTTCGGCTGGCCAACATACCCCATATTCCCCCCCTCTGCCTAAAGCCATCCGGCTTGGCACCAAAGGTCCCTATATCAGGGGGTCATCTGTGTCACAACCAAGGGTCAGACCTTGTTACCCTGTCAGACTCTGTCACCTCATGTGCATGAGTCCTATCTCTGTGAGGTCTTCCCCACCCCCAGCAGTAAGTACGATAGTGCGCTTCCCTTGCACTCGTGTCAATTGTCCAGCTGCTATCCCAGAGACATGGTCTGTCACTATCGCCAGATCCTCTTCAGTCAGCACATCTTTCGGATATATATATTTTTTTTGTCAGCTCTATCTCTCCATAGCTGCCTCCAACGGGTAGAGTTGTAGTGAGACGTGTTTACAGTCAGATCTCTTGTCTGGTCTGACTCTAAAATATCTTGGTGAGACCTCCCCCACCCCCGGTGGCCATTACAGCAGTGTGATTCACTTCTCTCTGTATCTACAATCAAATCTGACTCTACATCGTCACCTATACTATTAGGTCTTTTGTCTAGGACCCTCAGCATTGGTGTAACAGGGGATTCTCTACCCCTCAATCTATTACGCCTTCTCTCCTCAGGACATCTTCGGATAGCTCTCTGTTGGCGCCTTTCTTAATCACCTAGAGACCGATTGCATCCATTGTCTCCTGCTTCTGCTGTGGCCCCTCTATTACTGGGAAGACCCCCACTTCGTTGAGTACCTTGATGTAATGATGACTTCCATCTTCGGCAGCGACTTTGTCTCTCGATTCTCGCTCTTTTTCCAGCCTTAACTGCTGCACTTCTTTTAGGTGAGTCACCCTATAAGTGAGAAGAATCCGCATATTGTCAAGACTCTCCACTGTCCCCACCATGAGGAATGGAACCATACCCACTTTCCTGGGTATCTTCTCTTCTCTATCATCGGGAATTTGTGCCCTTGTCACTCCATACTCCATCATGTCCTGCATGAGTCATCCAATTTTCCCTATGACTTCTCTCAGCAGAGCACTAGGCACCTGGGCAACATCTTACAGTAGATTTTGGGCTTTCCTCATATTGCTATAAGGAGGTATAGGGTATCACTGGGCCTGCACCTTTAGACATCAGCTAAGGGTCAGTAGGGACAGCCGCCGTGGAACGGGGACACCATCTAGGGGGTTTTGTACGTGTATTAAACTCCGTTGGCAGGCAGGGTAAGGTAGGGAGAGGATAGGGTCGGGCCACGTGTGCCTCAGACACAACCTCCCCCCCCCCCCCCCTATAGAAAGTCAGCTGCACACCTGTGAATGGAACTATAGATTCCTTTTTAAGATTACCAATAAAAGTTACATTTTAGTAGTAATTCCTTATACATATCTATAAAATAAGCTAGGATTACATCATCTAATTTCGGTGAGCATTCTGGGTCTGAGCCTGAGCAGAGACCAGCAAACCTGCGATATAACGCAGCTGCTGCACCACCTGTTCCCACAGATCTATCACCTCCTGTGACAGAGTCTGCTTAAACTGGGCAAATGCAGCTGCAGGATCCATAATGGGTCCGAAAAAAAAAAAAAAAAGAATCTCTGGCTGGAGATTATGTCACGCTTGGACACGGGGATGTCCGACAACTGTGCGTGACAGTGGAGCACGGACCAACGATTTCCAGTGCGCAACAACGAAAAACAGACAGGGAGACACCAGAACGATAAGTATAGAGGATCGACCTGCTCATAAGGAACGGGTGAGAGAGGTGACCTCAAGCACTCACCGGTGGCTGTGCCCTTATCTCCCCATCGGCCCTATACAAGTTCTTTCAACTTGTCACCGAGCAGGAAACCTATGCCCCCCGCTGGCCCTGATGGTAGTGTGGCACCCCTGCTGGGGATTGCCACCGGACCCATCCGGTGCAAGGAGGGATTTACACCTTGGTACACACAGCACACAACACCTTCCACCCCAGACTTGGAAGGGGAGCTCTCCTTGCTGCTTTAAGCAAGTTCCCTTATAAGGATCCTGGCCTGAGGAGAGGAGTCAGTTAGTCTGCTCTGAGCAGTGAAGAGAGCAGTTAAGTCCAGTGGAGGAGCCTAGAGAAGGTGCTGGAAAGACCCGGTTGCTGGGCAAAGCAAGGCCCAGAACCAAGGGAGACTGACCCACTGTGGAGCACCCCAGAGAGAGGGACGGAGGCCAGTGGAAGGAGCAGTAGGTCATAACAAGGGACCAGATCTAGGATCCCTTTAGCTCACCCGTACACTGGAGTCCGAATCTGCAGAACATACACTGAAGCAGGAAAAGCCCAGAGTAACCAGGAGGATCTATTCCCCTGATGTACTAACTTAATAGAGATACTCAAACCTGACCAAGCACAGGACCAGGGGCCCAAGAGGAGTGTAGGGCCCCACAGAAGGCCCTCATTATCGGTTAAAGAGAAAAGCCCTGAGAGGGAAGAAAGCGGCGAGTTCAGTTATAGGCAGGACTTACCCCAAACCATTGTGCACTGTAGCAGAGGAGACCTCACAACTCTCAAGGTGAAAAATCCCAAATTGCACCGAGAACCTGGTAACCCTCTTGAACTGTACCTGTTACCGGATATCAGTAAAAGATACCGAAACAAAGACTATTGTGTGTGTGCGTCTGCTTCCCCGCTGCTGCCCACAGCGTCCCCCACAATCCGCTACTACGACTCCCCTCATCCACCCTCGCTGCCCTGAGGTAAAGCTCCACCTGTGGGGAGCTGTACTACACTGAGCTGCACCACCATCACCTCAGCGCTGGTATCCACCTTTACCATGAACCACAGGTGGCATCACGACACTATTACCCCTTCCTCATCACCATTCCCCCTAATCCCTGCCACTGAGGGTCCACGGCACGGAACCGGGAATCGTCCAGCCGTGATCCCCCATCGAAGCAGTCGTCCTGTCCCAGGATCCGAGTACCCCCTACCCTGTCAACTGCCTCAGTCTGGCATCACGAACAGGATCTCGTGCACGGTAAAACCGGGTACTGTGTGCCTAGAATTGAACTTTATTGACTGTTTATGTACTGTACAATTGGGCCGCCATTACTCCGCCACAGAAAATTAAACTGCGTCACATAGCGGGCGGAAAAGAGTGGGAAGATAAGCCCCGCCCCTTCACTCTGCCGGAGATCAGCGAAGCGCAGTTCCCAGTTCCGGAAATACCAGAGGTGCTCGACTCCCCCTGCAGAGCCGCCGCCGACCGGAAAAGTTTGTTTTTACCTCACCGGCTGGCATCGATTAACTAGGGCGGCTCCATCATGAGTGACTCGGATGATGCATGGGTCCCTGACAGAGGGGATGCCCAGAATGCAGCACCTGGAGCAGTGGCCTCAATAATGCCGATAGCCTTGCTGTACATACCAGGCGCAAAATGGTTGCCAACATATGAAGGCAAGCCCGGTACCTTAGCAGTCATTAAGCAAAAGATGTGTGCAGTGCTGGACATGTATGCTATGACAGAGAAGCAGCGAGCTGCCATTGTACTGGGACAATTAACAGGCGCAGCAGAGCTGGAGGTTGAGTCTTGGAGTGATGCTGACAGGGACTCTGCAGCTAAAGTGTTTGACAAGCTCAAAGCTGCTGTCGAAAAACACACACAGTGTGAACTGAGGATGCTGTTCTATCAGTGCAAACAGAGAGTGCAGGATACCATCAGAGACTTTGCCTTACGCTTACAAGGGGCACTCCGGTCAAAACAGGTAGACCCGACAAGTGTACTGGAAGAAGATAAAATGCTAGCGGAACAGTTTATAGATGGATTGCGGTCAGACTACCATCGCCATCAGGTACACGTGGGTTTTGGATCATCCTAATGTGAACTTTAATGATTTAAAAGACTGTACAATCACAGTACTACGACCCTCAGTGCCTGCAGAGCCTGCAGCCCAACCCTGGCAGATTAACACCTCTCCCATAGACTTTGAACCCAACCCCAAAGTCCCTGCAAAAGCAGCAGAGCAAGCTGTAGCATCCAACCCTGTTCATGACTTACGCAACCAGGTGCAACAGCTGACTAAAATCATGGACTACGTCCTAAAACTCTTGCAATCTGGGCCGGGGGCACCACCACCAAGGCAAATCCAGCTAGCCGATTGCTCTGAAGATGTCCCATGGAGGAGGAGGAAGCCCAAGTCGCCCGTGGAGAGGACCAACAAGTCGCCCGTTCAGGGGACCGACACACCATTACAACGCAGAGCCAGGGACTACACGGATTCTTCAGGATAACCTATCTGTCTATGCTGCCACAAACCAGGCCACTTTGCAAGAGGATGTCCTTTAAACCCGAGATTCCTGGGTCGGAGGGCCAACCCCCAGGAGTAGAATGTCTGGGCCCATATGACTGGCGTAATCGGTACGTAGGAGGCCGTCCGTACCTCAACATTACGCTTGAAGGAATCCCCATGTCGGCCCTACTGGACACCGGCTCACAGGTTACCACCATCCCACGTATCCTTTATGAACAATTTTGGTCTGATACTGATCTTAGACCCCCAGACCCCAATTTTGTTATTATTGCTGCTAATGGACAACCACAGGGTTATGTGTGGTAGAAGATAATCATGATGAAAAATACCCTTACGTGATAATTGGTACTAATGTTATTGAAAACTGCCTTAGAGAAGTGTTGTTTTTACTCCAACAGATTGCTGTGACTGCTGGCTATGGGCGGAGGAGAGTCCTTCAAAGAGAAATCTGTGCCCTCATCCACAAGCAACAGGTAAATCTGTTTGAGGGAGAGATTGGCAGTGTGCGGGTAACAGACCCGTTTCCCGTTGTGTTGCCACCCAAAAGTGAAATGCTGATATGGTGTCTAGCAGCTATAAGTCTCAGAGAAAAGGAATACCAGGCAGTTGTAGAGCCCGTATATTCAGAGCACAGACCTACACTACTATTAAATTGTGGGGAAGAGGAAGCAAAACTACCCCGGTATGCTACTGTAGCAAAGCTGTACACTGTCTGTAACAACAATATACAGGCAGTAGAGCCCGTTTCCCCGTCAAACCAAGCAGAGGACAGCAACTCCAAGGGATAGCTGGAGGAGTGGTGTCAGCAGTTGCATGTAGGAACTGATGCCACCCCTTCCCACCAGAAGCACGGAGTCTACAGGGTAGCACAAGAGTTTGAACAGATATTCAGTAAACATTCATTAGATTTTGGGAGGATTAAAGGGGTACACCATCGCATACCCACAGGAGATCATTCCCCAATTAGAGTCAGACACAGACCCGTTCCACCAAATCACTACCAGTCTGCCAAAGAGATGCTGCAGGACATGAAGGAAGACGGGGTTATAAGAGATAGCTGTAGTCCCTGTGCAGCCCCCTTAGTCCTAGTCAGAAAGAAGGATGGCACTATGAGGATGTGTGTGGATTACAGGGAAATCAATAAGCTCACTCATAAAGAAGCTTACCCGTTACCCTGCATAGACGAGTCTCTTGCTGCATTAAAGACTACTAATTATTTCTCCACATTAGATCTCACTAGTGGGTATTGGCAGATCTCCGTTGCAGAAGAAGACCGAGAGAAGACCGCATTCACAACAGCAATGGGCTTATGCGAATTCAACAGCATGCTATTTGGGTTATGCAATGCACCAGGAACGTTTCAAAGACTCATGGAATGTTGCCTGGGAAACCGTAACTGCGAGACGGTGCTGTTATTCCTGGACGACGTCATCGTGTATTCCAAGACCTACGAAGAACATCTGGAACACCTGGGGGAGGTATATACAGCTTTAGCAAAGTACGGGATGAAGCTTGAACCATCTAAATGACATCTGCTGAAACCTAATGTCCAATACTTCGGGTATGTGGTTAGCGCAGATGGAGTAGCACCAGATCCGGAAAAAGTGACAGCTATCCAGGACTGGCAGAGGCCAACCACCATCACCGAGGTATGTCAATTCTTAGATTTGGTTGGGTACTACAGAAGATTCATTAAGGGCTACACAAAGCTGACAGCGCCCCTACAAGATCTTCAGGTAGGCCAATCTAAGAAGAGAAGGTCTTCAGAGCCACCATTGGAATGGGGAGAAGAACAAGAAGACTCCTTCCAACAGATGAAGCAGGCACTAACCGGTGAGGAAATCCTGGCTTATCCCGATTATAACCTACCATTCGTCCTCTACACCGATGCAAGCAATGTAGGCCTGGGAGCAGTACTATCCCACATACAAGATGGCAAGGAACGAGTAATTGCCTGCGCCAGCAGAAAACTTCGACCCACCGAGAGGAACCCGGAAAACTACAGTTCCTTTGAGTTGGAGTTCCTGGCCTTGGTCTGGGCTATAACAGAGAGGTTCAAGCATTACCTAGCAGCTTCACGGATAATAACCCTTAACACACCTGAATACTGCAAAGCTTTATGCACTGGAGCAACGCTGGATGGCCCGACTATCCAACTATGACTTTAAAATCAAATACCGGGCGGGTGTTAAATACCGCTATGCGTAAATAATTATCGTGTTTATCATCATATACTTAATTAGTGAGAAAAGATGGATAAATATGTATAAAATTTATCTTCTCAGTTTAATTGGTATTAAAATAGCCAATAATTAAACTTATTAAAGTATGATGTTCAGATAGTTACAAAAAGATAATCTATGTATTCTTCTTGGTGGCGATCCATGGGTATTGGGTCCTCCATCTCACCAAGACTGCTGATCGGTTCCTGTCCGGCATGATGAGTCTGTTACGTTGTCTCCGATGGTCAGCATGGAGTGGAGTGAGCTTGTCCCCAGCAGGGAGAGAGCCCCAGCAGAGTCTGTGCCCTCCTTACATCTCATGTGCGTTATTCTTATAGAGTGACATTAACACGTGTGACTATATATGGGAACCTAGACTATACTTATGTGTTACTCCCTTACAGCTAAATATACAGTATGTATAGCCACGTGGACAGTCCATGTCAGCAATATGTATGTTACAAATATCAGCAGATCAATATACGAATAAATTAATATACTATTACTTTGACAATTATACCTAGTATTTAAAGTAAATATTAATGAAAATATTTATGTTCTTAAATTCCCCCTATTTTGAGGAATTCAACCATTAATTGATTGGATGCCTCAAAATTAATTCATTAATACCATAATAGTAATTTAGTGTCCAGAATATCAATATAAATTCATGATAATACAATACTAATAATAATGATAATCATCATTATCAACATAATAATCCTTCTTCATGATATAATCAGTAATGTGATGTGATTCATGTTATGGTAAGCCATGAATTGTAAACTCAATATTGTCGTTATACTTTCCTGTTCTAATGGAAGCACTCGGATGGATCTATCGTCACTCGGCGTCTTCTCATCTTCATCTGATTCTCTCCGATATAAACAAAGTCTCTTTGATAATAACGTCGTCCTTTATTGTTTATTCCTTTATTGTAAAGTCTTTCTTTATTTTTATTAGCGTTTATTTGGTAGGAAAGCAATGTCTGTGATGTGATCTCTGTGCAGTGTCGGCTGGACTTACTCTGGTCACTTCCGGAATCCTCCGCGCTGTCTCTTATCACTTCTGGAGCAGGTGACGTCTTTGGTCAGCATAGCAAGAGTTAATGTTGATAGCCGGTAACTATTCACAGAACAGTCCTTAATGCACAGAATAGGTCACACAATAGATCAGTGTAGTGAAGCTTTACACTGGATCACAACAAACCTTGGAATTGGCACAACCCCTTTGGCATCATGGGGTCATCATCATCCTCTGCAATCCTGGTCAGCACTGTGACAATGAATGAGTTTACGAACAAATGAATGAATGAATGTGATGATTCAGTCTTTTTATGACTTTGTGAGAACAGTCTGTTATTAATGAAAACTTGAAACCTCCTGGATTGTGATTTTATTCTTGCAACTTTTAAAAATCAATTGTTATAAAAATTATATAAAGTCTTTCTTTATTAAAATGGAACAATCTTTACTATTATTCTGGAATCTTGATTGAAGTCTTCTTTCCCTATTCTATACCAAAACCTGGCAATTCCTAACCTATGATATCATAGCGTACCATGGCAATCAATAATTTTCATATAATTATTATCAAAATATGAATATCTCATATCATAATCAAAATATAAATATAATTGATGTTCAGAATAATAGTACGATACTATATAATAATACATTATTAATCATTCATAGACTGTGAGCCCTCGTGGACAGGGTCCCTGCCCTCCTGTACCTGTACGTCCTGATCGCCTAGATTTAGTGTACTTGTTCGTGTCTCCCTCATCCTCATGTAAAGCGCCATGGAACCTAATGGCGCTATAGAAATAAATAATAATAATAAGTTTCATTTAATATGACTTATGTAATGGGTGTAATTCCCCCTTTCAACCTGTAGGTGTCAATGTGTTCCGATATGTCAAATTTACATTTTTATTTAATCATTACTCATTTAAACATATATATATATTTGTGTTTGTGTCTCCATTTGAATATATATATATATATATATATATATATATATATAAAAACTAACAATACCAATAATGTATGACCATAAATGAAAATAAATTAATAGATTAAACGAAATAATTTTCCATAATGAAATGAAACTTTCCCTTTTTGTATGTATGAATAACCTTCTCATCTCAAATAATATAATATTGTTATAATAGACATTACTCTCTTAAAATGTTCATATGTTCTTCTTAATTAAAAAATAATATGAAATTTTGATTTAAATGTCAAAACTTAATAAAAATCTAATTAAAAATTCATAATAAAAATATTCATAATGACAAAAATGGAAGTTTTCATAATAAAAATCAAAATAAGTAAAAATGTAAAATTGAAAGAATATTCATATTAAAAATAGACATATTCAAAAATGAATAAAATGAAAAATAAAACCAACAATTAAAAATAATAAAATGAAAAAATTAAAATTGCAATCAATTAAGATTGATAATAAAAAGAAGAATAAAAATTAAAAAAATTAACATAAAATAAAATAAGGCCTTTGTTTGCATGATTGACAGATTTATAATATTGATAATGTATACTCTTAATGTTTTCATACTTTGTGTGATCATATATCTGTTCAATATTGACTTTACCAAAATAATTTAAGAATTTCCCTAATACCTTTTATTTAAATATATATCTCTATAAATGATCATTATAATTAATAATATAATTTCACTTTATTATCTCTAATAACTGATCATTGTATCTTGTTGCTGTTTCTCATTTGTCAAATCTGCGGAAAATATATTGAAAATGTATTACCCAGATGTAATAATGTCATCATTTATAAAAATCTATTTTCCTTTCATATCCTGAGATATGACTTCATGAAAACATTCTTAGATAAAACCAAATTAAAGATAATTATTTGTTAAACCTTTAAATACATTTCCAGGATCGGCCTTATATCATGTATCTGTGTGATAATACAATCCTCACCTATCAATGTTTAATTCCAAAAGAAATGTTTCTATCTATGTTAAAGAATGGATCTATTCTAAAACCATAAAGTGTTATAAATTTAGGAAATATCAAATAATTCTAGAATAATGTGAATTAACTATCTTAATGTATTACTTCATTTTTCCAAATATGAAAATTCATTTTGTGTAAATCCTTTGTCAGTTTTTCCTTCTAGATCCAGTTTTCCACCTGCACTCGGCTTTCTTGCTTCATCTGCGCTCATCAATCACTCGAGGCCTCTGCCACTCACACACACTCTTCACCTGCTATGTCGGCTCAGCTATTCGGTTCACATACATTTCTGTGTTTCGGACACTTGTCACTACATATAACAAAGACTTTGACACAAGTCATGACTACAAACCTTATTTTTTCCTCTCGCTGAGAGCGATCAACTAGTTCTTGATGTACCCTAAAACAAATTGTTACTTTAAAACTCCCAGTTTAAAACATATAATTTTAACAAACCATATACCGGTATATAGACACATGTAAGAAAAAAGAGAAGGAGCGCAAATGTGAAGCACCTCAGGGTTAAACCGTATTACAGGGAAAGCGGGGTTTCCACTCACCTTGTGGAGTTGTACTGGCTGGGTACAACTCCAGTGACAGCCTCCTGTGGAGAAATACCGGCAGGGCGTCCCCGAGACAATCCTCGTGCCAGGGAGAGAGCACGTCACTTCCAAACGGTCACGTGATCAAAAACGGTGACATAAGAAAGGTCCTAGTAGTCCTGCAGACTCGGATAATCAGATCCTTTAGTAAGCGATGCCACTCTTACAAAGCTGCTGAACCGCACGGTCCCTCGGAAGGGAGAGAAGTGCACAGGAAAAAAATAGTTGCGGTTCCACCTGATGAAGACGGTAACGTCGAAACGCGTAGTGGAGTTTGAGGGACCGTGTTTGTAATAAAGGTCTGTTCACTACAATAATTTCCCTTGCCCTCCTTCCTTAGCGCTATTAGAACCGCAACTATTTTTTTCCGGTATATAGACACAGGCACACATGTAAGTTATGACACGTAACTTTTACTTCTAAAGAATGTAGTTGAGGGGAAAGGTGATCCTGGATACTTGACACCTTCTGAAGGTTCTATGATAAGAAGTGACAGCTGTGTCTCTGCTTCTATGCCTGGTACATCAGAGGTTAATTTCATACCACACTACACACACTATTAGTTAAATGCAGTACACAAAAACTAAATATTAATAGTTGAAATATACTTATCGTTTCCCATGTAAAAAGAAAAATATTAATTTTTTTTATAAGGAAGGAATTACATGTTCCACCATCTTGACTTGAACTTCTTGAAAAATATAAAAATAATATTATTAACAAATAACACCATTTTTATATAATCATATATATATATTGATTATAAAACTTCTAATTATTATTTTTACTTAAAACAGAGGGAATAATACTTATATATATCCATATGAAAATTTAACAAACATATTAATCCCTAAGGGTACCTTTTACACGCCGCTACAACATGGTAGAAACAACCGGGTGCTTCACGTGCACGAGCACGCAGCAACGATTACAAACGGTACCCGCATCGCCTTTACACGCCGCTATAAGGTGCACTACAGAAGGTTGAATCTATCTCTGGATGCACCGCCGGGTGTCTAAAGTTACTTTGTGTAGAGCACCGTCCCTCATTTACACGCCGCTACAGAAGGTAATATGGGAGGACCTGGTGCAGCAGGGACAACACATGGGCGTGCCAGAATTGTGGATTACGAGAATTTCGTACGCTGATAGGACAAAGCAATAGCATCATGATTGGTCAGCCAGCGCAGGAGGCTGACTAATACATGACGCTCGAGCAATTGTGTAGTGTGACTGGTCAGCTCCTTAAATATGCCGCCCTATGCAGCGACTACCAATCGTAACGCAGGAGCTTCCTCCAATGATCGCTGAAGGGGGGTGGCTTCACGGAGGCTGTGTCACGCCCTGGGGAGTTATTAGGTGACGAATAAACCTTACCCTACCGTATTTACACGCCGTTACCACCAGGTTGAAATCAACCTGTTTTAGAGCTCGGCTCTGAAACAGGTGCCGCAAGTGACGGGTGGAAACAACCGTCTTTACACGCCGATACCTCGGGTTGATTTGGCGGTGCAAGATACATTTCTCTCATCTACCCGGTTGTTTCTACCATGTTGTAGAGGCGTGTAAAAGGTACCCTAAGAGTCTTATCTAATCCTTTCATCAAAAAGGTTGTTTAATCCCTTTCCTGTCTTAAGAATCTACTACTGTTAGACCTCATGTCAATGACTCGCTTTCCATGGTGAACCCCCTCCCCAGTTGCTGTCCTACATCAATTCTGTCACAAATCTCCTGTCCTTCCTATAAATATTATTAATTTTACTTGCATTAGGGGAACAATATGCTAATGAATTTAAATATAATCTTTCATTATGATCATGTATATAATTTAATAATTTCATAACTTTACTCATATCAAGTAATACATGCGTGTGTGTATATATATATATATATATATATATATATATATATATATATATATATATATATATATATATATTCACACACCACAATTAAACTCTATACATGAGCAATGCCATGTATCATTCATAACAAAAACTAATTGACTATTGATGTCAGAGAGAAACACGATTCTCCTGTCCTATGTTTAGAATTGGCAAGCAGTGGGGGACCACCAAGCCTGGCTGAAGTATTCTGACAATCAGGACATTTTGGAATGTATAAAATTATTATTAACTCCTGTGAAGAATGATTTGATGACATACGGATCAAATTATAGTAATTGTAAGAAATATGAATTTTCCTACGTATTTCATACATTTTGTCATGAAATCCATTTGGTTTGGACAAATTTGAAAAAGAAGAAGCCATTTTGTTGTAGCCTTCTGATTTGTTTGATTTTACATAATATTTCCTGTCATGACATTTCCTGCCAGCATCCAACAATTTTGCACATTCATATAGATTTGATCTCTGTGAAGCTAGAGCACATATTTTTGAAGGCAAAAATTTTAATTTACTGATCAGATTTCCAATTAAATTCTTTTCATTTCCTATGACTGCATTATAGAGTCGTTTATATATGGATGAGAATTTGTAAGTACACTCCTTCCATTTTATTTGAAGTGTTCTTAAATCATGCAAATCTGAACTTCCTTTTGTTTTACAAAAAATCAAATCTTGTAATCGGGAAACATCTGAGCATTCATTTGATTTTGAAGCATGAAAGGAATTCCTGAGCTCTAACCTTTTCCTATGTAAATCAGGTAACCACATTTGAAACAATTGGTTTTTCTCATCATTGGAAAGACTATATTTTTCAATAAAATTCTCGAATGCCTCTAAATTTCTTGCTACGTGAAGGCCAGGGACATACACAGGAATAATTTTACTTAATTTCAGCAGATTATTTCTGATTTTAATCTGAAGAATCTTCTCTATTTTTGGTGACTGAGCTTCACCACTCCCCCGAGTTACGTCTCCTTCTGTGGCTCCTCCTATCTCATTTTCTACTCCTCCTCCTTTGGCTACTCCCACTTCATTTTCTACGTCAGTTAAGCTGACTCCTCCCACTTGTCTGACTACCTCATTTCCTCCCCCTTCGACCACGTCTGTTCCTGTCTCATCTTGAAGGTCAACTACACTGAGGTCATTAGTCAAATGGCGTCCGCCATCTTGTGGAATAACCTATGTAGTG
The DNA here is from genome assembly GCA_033576535.1 of Allobates femoralis. NCBI lineage: Eukaryota > Metazoa > Chordata > Amphibia > Anura > Aromobatidae > Allobates > Allobates femoralis. The sequence goes on along the minus strand of JARQOC010000006.1, from coordinate 472,589,700 downwards.
ACATTGTCACTATCCTTTGATTTCAATGTTACAAAATCATGAAACATATTAACCATTTTTAAAATGTTGTGTATCTTTCCCTTATCTTTCTTCAAAGACATTACTCGTGAATCTAATGTTACATTTGCAGACTGGCATTCTGCATACATACTTAGCCATAAGTTTCCCAAATCACGACTTTCTAAAGAACTGAAAACTACGGTAAGTCACTATGCTTTGCATATGAAATTATTAGATCCATTATCTTACCTTAAAAAGGATCCTGCTCGTCGCTTCTCTGTGACTTCTTGCAGGCACGTCTTACTTCAGGCACTTGTAGTCCGTCCTTTCTCAATCTTGCTTGAAATACCGCACGTTCACGCATATAATCCTTACTTCAGAAAATTAAAAAAACTCATCCGACTTCGCTGTTGCGGTTCCAACAGAATTCACACTTCACTTCTAATGGTTCTTTGCTGTGAAGATTTATGATGGTCTTGCCACTTGTCAAAGTCCTGAATTGTGCAAACAGTTGTATAAACAAGCCAACACTCTTCCCAGCTTTGCACAATGAAGGACTATGGACCAAAAATGGCACAAAAGAAGAGAAAAAAAATGAAATGAAAAAACAAGAATGTCCGTCAAAAAATCACATCAGAGGTGACTGGCCGCTCGCCAAATGTTAAATTCCGCTATGCATAAATAATTATCGTGCTTATCGTCATATACTTAATTAGTGAGAAAAGATGGAAAAATATGTATAAAAATTATCTTCTCAGTTTAATTGGTATTAAAATAGGCAATAATTAAACTTATTAAAGTATGATGTTCAGATAGTTACAAAAAGATAATCTATGTATTCTTCTTGGTGGCGATCCACGGGTTTTGGGTCATCCATCTCACCAAGACTGCTGATCGGTTCCTGTCCGGCATGATGAGTCTGTTACGTTGTCTCCGATGGTCAGCATGGAGTGGAGAGTGAGCTTGTCCCCAGCAGGGAGAGAGCCCCAGCAGAGCGTGCCCTCCTTACATCTCATGTACGTTATTCTTATAGAGTGACATTAACACGTGTGACTATATATGGGAACCTAGGCAATACTTATGTGTTACTCCCTTACAGCTAAATATACAATATGTATAGCCACATGTACAGTCCATGTCAGCAATATGTACGTTACAAATATCAGCAGATCAATATACAAATAACTTAATATACTATTACTTTGACAATTATACCCAGTATTTAAAGTAAATATTAATGAAAATATTCATGTTCTTACAGCGGGCCGTAACAACGCAAATGCTGATGATTGGATCGGCATGAGGGCCTCCATCGAGAAATGGTGTAAAAATTGTGGACCATGCTCATTAAGAAGAAAAGACCGTAACAGCCAGAAAGCACCACTACAGCCTATCATCACTAATCAGTCATTAGAACTGGTAGCCTTAGATCACATCAAACTCACACCCAGCAGATCAGGTTATACCTATGCTCTTACCATGGTAGACCACTATTCCAGATTCCTTGTGCTAGTTCCCGTAAAGGACTTAACAGCTCGAACAGCAGCAAGAACCTTTCAAGCATATTTCTGCAGACCACATGGTTATCCAGAACAGATCTTGACAGACCAAGGTTTCGCCTTTGAAGCTGAATTATTTCAAGAGTTCTGTAACTTATACGGATGCCGTGATCCCCTATCAAAGCAGTCGGTCTGTCCCAGGATCCGAGTACCCCCTACCCTGTCGACCTCCTCAGTAGTCCTTACCAGGGAATGGCCGGCGAGAGCACTAGTCCACAACCATCTCAATATAGGAGACAAGAGGGAAGGGGGAAGACAGACAAAGAACAACAAGGTAGCAACTTCATGCCTGCAGTCACTTCCTGAGACAGCAGGCAACTTAGCAACAAGAGGTTCTCCACAGAGCTCCTTCACCTCAGGAGCTTGGCTAGGATTGAAATTCAGTCTCCAGCAAAGCATGCTGAAACCATGTGATCCTATAAAGGCTGAGGTAATCACAGAGTGGCCACACCTGGACAAGGCCCAGCTAGCTTGCTGGAAGCAGACTAACATTAACTCCTCAACTGCCAAAGGAAAAAGACATGTTTAATATGAAGTCTCAATGCAGACATGAGATAGAGGTCCAAAGCAGTCACAAGTCTCCTAGGTTAGACCTGTTTCACACATCCATGACACCATGGAATGTGAGACAAGGCTGTTTGTGGGTGGGACATATAGCCATGGGTCACGGACGTGTGACACAATGTGTGCTGTCCGTGTTCTATCCGTGGATCCATGAATAGCACATGGACAGTCTGTCTCGCATACTCACCTCCCTTCTGTGCCGCTGGTCCTCTCACTTCTGGTTCGCTGTCAGGCTCAGTGAAGTGAATATTTATGAGCCTAATGTGAGGCACCGGAAGACAGAGGAACTGGCAGCGCTGGAGTGAGGCGAGTATGAAATTCTTAATTTTTGAGTTTGTGACTTTCGTCCGTGGTCCGTGCACACAGATGTCACACGGATGACATCTGTGTACATGGATGTTTCAGGGCAAAAGTGGTCCGTGCTTCCGCATAAAAACGGATGTGTCGCCGTGTGGAGCACACGGACACGCATCTGCTCCACACGGCAACTTTGGTCAGTGCGGAGTTATGGACATGTGAAGGGGGCCATAGGGGATCATGTGTCCCCGTATGTCCGTGCCTCTGGCATGTGTTGGCATGAACTGCATACGTGCCGGAGGCACGGACATTTGAATGAGGCCTAAAGGTACCGTTACATGGGCCGACATTGTTCTCAACAGTGTTCAAAAGTGATGTTTTGAACGATATTGAAACAAAATCGTTAGTGAGTCGACTCAACCAACCTGCAACATTGTTCAGTGTGACAGCACGCTGAACGATCTCCCAGCCGCACAGCCTATGCTGGGAGTTGGTAACCATGGTACACGTCAGGTTACTAAGCGCTTCACAGCGGATCGCTAGTGAGTCTGCTTGTGTGACAGCTCACCAGCGATCTGAACGATATTGTTAGCGATCGCGCATGCATGTGATCGCTAACAACATCGTTAAGAAAATTGATATCTGTGACGGTACCTTAAGAGAGACCATCGTGACAATTATTTCCTAGAAGAACGTCTGCAGGAAGGCCGCTAATCACACCGATCATGCATTCATTTTCCCAAAACCCATAATCCAGGGTCACACTCGCTCTAGAATATATCTCTTGAGTACCTCCAGCCAATTCAATGCAATTCCTGATCCCTTTTGAATTGCTTCTGGTTGATTGGGGATTTTCTATCCATAGCCAATCCCCGATGTCATGAAAGCCAACAACATTTTGGCTATCCAGCACGACCTTCTGTAGAAGTTTATGCTGAAGATTAGAAGAACAGATGGCTGGGGCTCGCACCCCATAGACTCCTGGTAGGGGAGCCAGTATATCGGAGTCACTTGGCAAGTCATCAGGGACTGAATCCAGCTCTTCTCCTGGTGGTCTGTAGCTGTCCTGCCTCTGAACGCTTGGATATTGGGCTTGCAAATGACTAGGCTGCCCACATCCATAACATCTGCGTTCTATGATTTTTCCTCCACTATGTATTCCCAAAGATGAGGCAGGAGTAATGGGAGGCACATTCACACGAAGTTCACCATGAGTTGGTAGTCTAGTTGGGACTATGAATATTGGAGGGCGAAGGACAAGGGCCGCAAGTGTTGGGGAACTGATAGATTTTTTGTTCTCACTAATTAGTAGTATTTTCCATTGAGGTTTGATGGTGAGAACCTCATCAGCTACAGCAGCAGCTTGCTCCACTGTTGCTTGTCTCCTCTCACGCACCCATTCCCGGTTCTTAGGCTGGTTTCACGCTGCGATTTTGTTAAATCCGATGCTGTCCAATGAAAATCGCACAGCATCGGATGCTCAAAATCAGATGCCATCCGATCCGATTTTTTATGGGATCCGATTTAAATGGCTGGGGGAGGTTTTGGGAGTGGTCTAGGATATTGTGCATGCTTAATACAGAAACTCGGATCCGATATCGGATCTGATTTTCTTTCCGATCCCCATAGAATCCCATATTATTTTAATCGGATCGCATCGGATCCAATGCGATCCGATTTTTGAATCTGATACCAAAATCGCAGCAGTCTACGATTTTGGCTCCTGAACAAAATTGGACAGAATCGGCAAATCTGATGCCATTAAGCGCACATCCGATCCGATAACCATTGGAATACATGAGGGCTAATTCGGATCCGATGCTGTCTGATTTTCATCGGGCAGCATCGGATTTAACAAAATCACAATGTGAAACCAGCCTTAGCAGGGCACTTGAAGTAAAACTGCTCTTTTAGGATGACCTGAAGGAAGGTCTCCCAAGTTATGGCCCCCTCTCCCTCCAGACAGCAATGACATACTTGTTTGAGCCTGTGGGCATACATCTTGAAAGACACTCCCCCATCACAGGCTAAAGTATGGAACTGAGGCCTGTAAGTTTCTGGAGTTACAGCATAATGTTCTAGATTGGTCTGTTTTATCTCCCCATACTCACATTTCCACTGAGGGTCCATAGCTCTATAGGCTTCAGCAGCTCCACCCTCTAAGAGCCCCGCCAGATGTCGGACTCGCTCACTTTCTGGGACTTCCATTAACCGGCATTAATGCTCAAAGTCCTGGAGAAAGCCCGCAATGTTGCAGCCTCAGTAAAGTCCTTAATGTCCTTGAGGGACACTCTTGGGAATTCCCTCATGGTGGGTGCTGCGGTTACAGTCTGTCTGGAGCTTCTAGCTGCTTCCACCATGTGCTGCCTCTCCTTAGCTCCGCAAATGGCCTCCCGCTTATCTTCTATAGTGGCCTCATCTCCCAGCAGTGCCTTCTCCTTCTCGTATAACACAACCCACTGACTTTTTTGGGTATTTCTTCCAGCTCCCGTCTTTCCTCCACTTGCTGTGGGAATCCTTCCTCAGCGCCATCTTGAAGGCTAGCTCCTTCCAAAGCCTCAATTAGCTGCTCATTGGAGAGTCCTTTGTAGCCGACTCCTAATTCACGGGCCTTTGTTTGTAGGCTCCCCACAGTCCAGTCCATAGGCCGTTGTCCTCCATTCCTTCTGCTCTGATCCCTCTGCTGCCAAGCAGTTTGTGACGGGGTGCGCGACAGAGCAGGTAGGGACACCAGGCCGATGATCAATCCAACAGAACTTTATTGGGGCTGGGAAACTGGAACAACACACATGAAGGGAATTCTGGAGAGTCTTTAAGAAGACCACAACCAAGGAGCAGTTCCCAGGGCGCCACCTGGCAATCCTGAGGTCAGATAAATAGAAGAAACAGTCCGGAAAGAAGTTCACTGAATCCCGCCGATGAGGGACACAACGTAATCCCCCGTGGAAGCTTCTAGCAGTCCATACAGGACCTGGCCGCAGTCACTGGGTGCTATCCCTTCAGTAGTCACACTCACTCTGATCTACCATGAGTCCTCTATTCTCCAGTTAGCAGGGCACTTGAAGTAAAACTGCTGTTTTAGGATGACCTGAAGGAAGGTCTCCCAAGTTGTGGCTCCCTCTCCCTCCAGCGATGACATACTTGTTTGAGCCTCTGGGCATACATCTTGAAAGACACTCCCCATCACAAGCTAAAGTATGGAACTGAGTCCTGTAAGTTTCTGGAGTTACAGCATAATGTTCTAGATTGGTCTGTTTTATCTCCCCATACTCACATTTCCACTGAGGGTCCATAGCTCTATAGGCTTTAGCAGCTCCACCCTCTAAGAGCCCCATCAGATGGGTGCTATCCCTTCAGTAGTCACACTCACTCTAATCTACCATGAGTCCTCTATTCTCCAGTTCCTGTGGATCTGCCCCCTGGAGGGGGAAAGGTTCACACTCACTTTTGTGGCTTCAAGGTGAAGATTCCAGAAACTTCTGGCTCCATTCTGTCTATCAATATGAATATTGGATGAGTCCCATGCTGAGAGGAGCAATGACAGAATCTCCCACCAGAAGTACATGAGGGATGGACAAGCTGTTACACCATGAGCACAGGCGGGGAAGGGACACACTGTTAATCCGCTCCGTACACATTGTGCCCCCACAGGCTCCGGCTCCGTACACCTCGTACACATGGCTCCGCTCCGTACACCTCACACACACGGCTCCGCTCCGTTACACACCTCAGTTAACACACAGGCTCTGCTCCGTACACCTCTACACACGGCTCTGCTCCGTACACCTCGTACACACGGCTCTGCTCCGTACACCTCATACACACGGCTCGCTCCGTACACCTCGTACACACGGCTCGCTCCGTACACTCTCGTACACACACGGCTCTGCTCCGTACACCTCTACACACGCTCCGCTCCGTACACCTCTAACACGCTCTGCTCCGTACACCTCTACACCACTGGACTCTGCTCCGTCACCTTAACACCTCCTGTACCACTATACCACGTCGTACACCTCCATGACAACAGGGAGCTCTGCTCATGTACCCTGACTCACCGGTCTGCCTCCTCGTATACATCATACAGTCCTGTACACAGATTGCTTGCTCTCAATGTAAATGCGGCTCTGGCAGTGATAATTATCATCATGCAGCGCGGACTCAGGATGATCATAGTGACCTGCTCCTCCCCTATGTAATATCACAGGTCTGTAAGCACGATGATATATATTAGAGGTGGGCTTGAGGTGGAGTAAGTAAGATGGTGCGGCCGGTTATTATATAAACTCTGGGCTGTTAAAACATATATGATTAATATATAGAGGCTGTGGGCTGTGTATATATAATATAGAGGCTGCGGACTGTGTATATATAATATAGAGGCTGCGGGCTGTGTATATATAATATAGAGGCTGCGGGCTGTGTATATATAATATAGAGGCTGCGGACTGTGTATATATAATATAGAGGCTGCGGGCTGTGTATATATAATATAGAGGCTGCTGGCTGTGTATATATAATATAGAGGCTGCGGGCTGTGTATATATAATATAGAGGCTGCGGGCTGTGTATATATAATATAGAGGCTGCGGGCTGTGTATATATAATATAGAGGCTGCGGACTGTGTATATATAATATAGAGGCTGCGGGCTGTGTATATATAATATAGAGGCTGCGGGCTGTGTATATATAATATAGAGGCTGCGGGCTGTGTATATATAATATAGAGGCTGCGGGCTGTGTACATATAATATAGAGGCTGCGGACTGTGTATATATAATATAGAGGCTGCGGGCTGTGTATATATAATATAGAGGCTGTGGACTGTGTATATATAATATAGAGGCTGCGGGCTGTGTATATATAATATAGAGGCTGCGGACTGTGTATATATAATATAGAGGCTGCGGGCTGTGTATATATAATATAGAGGCTGCGGGCTGTGTATATATAATATAGAGGCTGCGGGCTGTGTATGTATAATATAGAGGCTGCGGGCTGTGTATGTATAATATAGAGGCTGTGGGCTGTGTATATATAATATAGAGGCTGCGGGCTGTGTATATATAATATAGAGGCTGCGGACTGTGTACATATAATATAGAGGTTGCGGGCTGTGTATATATAATATAGAAGCTGCAGGCTGTGTACATATAATATAGAGGCTGCAGGCTGTGTACATATAATATAGAGGCTGCGGGCTGTGTATATATAATATAGAGGCTGCGGGCTGTGTACATATAATATAGAGGCTGCGGGCTGTGTATATATAATATAGAGGCTGCGGGCTGTGTATATATAATATAGAGGCTGCGAACTGTGTATATATAATATAGAGGCTGCGGGCTGTGTATATATAATATAGAGGCTGCGGGCTGTGTATATATAATATAGAGGCTGCGGGCTGTGTATATACAGTTAGGGCCAGAAATATTTGGACAGTGACACAAGTTTTGGTATTTTAGCTATTTACAAAAACATGTTCAGAAATACAATTATATATATAATATGGGCTGAAAGTGCACACTCCCAGCTACAATATGAGAGTTTCCACATCCAAATCGGAGAAAGGGTTTAGGAATCATAGCTCTGTAATGCATAGCCTCCTCTTTTTCAAGGGACCAAAAATAATTGGACAATGGACTCTAAGGGCTGCAATTAACTCTGAAGGCGTCTCCCTCGTTAACCTGTAATCAATGAAGTAGTTAAAAGGTCAGGGGTGGATTCCAGGTGTGTGGTTTTGCATTTGGAAGCTGTTGCTGTGACCAGACAACATGCGGTGAAAGGAACTCTCAATTGAGGTGAAGCAGAACATCCTGAGGCTGAAAAAAAAGAAAAAATCCATCAGAGAGATAGCAGACATGCTTGGAGTAGCAAAATCAACAGTTGGGTACATTATGAGAAAAAAGGAATTGACTGGTGAGCTTGGGAACTGTAAAAGGCCTGGGCGTCCACGGATGACAACAGTGGTGGATGATCGCCGCATACTTTATTTGGTGAAGAAGAACCCGTTCACAACATCAACTGAAGTCCAGAACACTCTCAGTGAAGTAGATGTATCTGTCTCTAAGTCAACAGTAAAGAGAAGACTCCATGACAGTAAATACAAAGGGTTCACATCTAGATGCAAACCATTCATCAATTCCAAAAATAGACAGGCCAGAGTTAAATTTGCTGAAAAACACCTCAAGAAGCCAGCTCAGTTCTGGAAAAGTATTCTATGGACAGATGAGACAAAGATCAACCTGTACCAGAATGATGGGAAGAAAAAAGTTTGGAGAAGAAAGGGAACGGCACATGATCCAAGGCACACCACATCCTCTGTAAAACATGGTGGAGGCAACGTGATGGCATGGGCATGCATGGCTTTCAATGGCACTGGGTCACTTGTGTTTATTGATGACATAACAGCAGACAAGAGTAGCCGGATGAATTCTGAAGTGTACCGGGATATACTTTCAGCCCAGATTCAGCCAAATGCTGCAAAGTTGATTGGACGGCGCTTCATAGTACAGATGGACAATGACCCCAAGCATACAGCCAAAGCTACCCAGGAGTTCATGAGTGCAAAAAAGTGGAACATTCTGCAATGGCCAAGTCAATCACCAGATCCTAACCCAATTGAGCATGCATTTCACTTGCTGAAATCCAGACTTAAGACGGAAAGACCCACAAACAAGCAAGACCTGAAGGCTGCGGCTGTAAAGGCCTGGCAAAGCATTAAGAAGGAGGAAACCAAGCGTTTGGTGATGTCCATGGGTTCCAGACTTAAGGCAGTGATTGCCTCCAAAGGATTCGCAACAAAATATTGAAAATAAAAATATTTTGTTTGGGTTATGTTTATTTGTCCAATTACTTTTGACCTCCTAAAATGTGGAGTGTTTGTAAAGAAATGTGTACAATTCCTACATTTTCTATCAGATATTTTTGTTCAACCCTTCAAATTAAACGTTACAATCTGCACTTGAATTCTGTTGTAGAGGTTTCATTTCAAATCCAAAGTGGTGGCATGCAGAGCCCAACTCGCCAAAATTGTGTCACTGTCCAAATATTTCTGGTAGGGATGAGCGAGTCTACTCGCTAGGACTCGTTACTCGGCGATTCTTAAGGGACTCGCTGGACTCGGGAATCGGCGAGTCTTTTAGCGAATACTCGCTCAGTAACGAGTCCAATGCAAGTGAATGGCAATCTTAGTTTTGTCATAGTTTACTTTCTCTCACTCGCTAGACTCGCTAGACTCGCTCTATCACATCGCTATATAGCTTGAATCTCCCCAAACAGCAGCGAGTCTGAGCGAGTCTACGAGTCCGAATCCTAGCGAGTCTGCGATTCCGAGTCCTGTATTCTCTATTCGGGACTCGCGAATCCAGAATCTTTTATGTTACTAGTCAGCATTGCGTGTTAGGTCAGAAAACTTGTGAAGATAGCCAATCATAGTCAGTAATGGCATAGCAGCTTTGGTTGTGTCAGGACTATGATTGGCTGCTGTCCATCGTGATGTATGACAGGCAAGGCAGTATATAAGGCTTGCCCCCGCCATTTTGGGCACATTGCTGAGAAGAGCTGACCTAGTGCAGGGAGACTTGGAGCAGATCTAGGGACAGTTAGGCAGTGTAGGACTCACATATAACCCAAAAGTTCTTTTCAGAACTAACAGGACGGAGGATTGCTGTACAGGACTGTAAGGAAGGGAGATAGGAGCAGCCTTACAGTGAATCCAGCACCATCCTCAGAGCTTAGTTCACCCAGCTTTCCGCAGAGCTGTAATCCTAAGCTTTTTCTTATTTTTGGCACTAGTCTACCAAATAATTTTGGTGCCATTTTTCCACAAAAAATTTCCTGTGCCAGTGCGTAGCTGTACGGTGTCCTGCCTGCAGCTCGCACGGTACTTGTAAACTTGCACGCAGCCAGCACCGCAGCCTAAGTGTGCCTGGTTGTGCGTACTAAACAATTTTTTCCTGTGCCAGTGCGTTGCTGTACGGTGTCCTGCCTGCAGCTCGCACGGTACTTGTAAACTTGCACGCAGCCAGCACCGCAGCCTAAGTGTGCCTGGTTGTGCGTACTAAACAATTTTTTCCTGTGCCAGTGCGTTGCTGTACGGTGTCCTGCCTGCAGCTCGCACGGTACTTGTAAACTTGCACGCAGCCAGCACCGCAGCCTAAGTGTGCCTGGTTCTGCGTACTAAACAATTTTTTCCTGTGCCAGTGCGTTGCTGTACGGTGTTCCTGCCTGCAGCTCGCACGGTACTTGTAAACTTGCACGCAGCCAGCACCGCAGCCTAAGTGTGCCTGGTTCTGCGTACTAAACAATTTTTTCCTGTGCCAGTGCGTAGCTGTACGGTGTCCTGCCTGCAGCTCGCACGGTACTTGTAAACTTGCACGCAGCCAGCACCGCAGCCTAAGTGTGCCTGGTTGTGCGTACTAAACAATTTTTTCCTGTGCCAGTGCGTAGCTGTACGTTGTCCTGCCTGCAGCTCGCACGGTACTTGTAAACTTGCACGCAGCCAGCACCGCAGCCTAAGTGTGCCTGGTTGTGCGTACTAAACAATTTTTTCCTGTGCCAGTGCGTTGCTGTACGGTGTCCTGCCTGCAGCTCGCACGGTACTTGTAAACTTGCACGCAGCCAGCACCGCAGCCTAAGTGTGCCTGGTTGTGCGTACTAAACAATTTTTTCCTGTGCCAGTGCGTTGCTGTACGGTGTCCTGCCTGCAGCTCACACGGTACTTGTAAACTTGCACGCAGCCAGCACCGCAGCCTAAGTGTGCCTGGTTGTGCGTACTAAACAATTTTTTCCTGTGCCAGTGCGTTGCTGTACGGTGTCCTGCCTGCAGCTCGCACGGTACTTGTAAACTTGCACGCAGCCAGCACCGCAGCCTAAGTGTGCCTGGTTGTGCGTACTAAACAATTTTTTCCTGTGCCAGTGCGTTGCTGTACGGTGTCCTGCCTGCAGCTCGCACGGTACTTGTAAACTTGCACGCAGCCAGCACCGCAGCCTAAGTGTGCCTGGTTCTGCGTACTAAACAATTTTTTCCTGTGCCAGTGCGTTGCTGTACGGTGTCCTGCCTGCAGCTCGCACGGTACTTGTAAACTTGCACGCAGCCAGCACCGCAGCCTAAGTGTGCCTGGTTCTGCGTACTAAACAATTTTTTCCTGTGCCAGTGCGTAGCTGTACGGTGTCCTGCCTGCAGCTCGCACGGTACTTGTAAACTTGCACGCAGCCAGCACCGCAGCCTAAGTGTGCCTGGTTGTGCGTACTAAACAATTTTTTCCTGTGCCAGTGCGTAGCTGTACGTTGTCCTGCCTGCAGCTCGCACGGTACTTGTAAACTTGCACGCAGCCAGCACCGCAGCCTAAGTGTGCCTGGTTGTGCGTACTAAACAATTTTTTCCTGTGCCAGTGCGTTGCTGTACGGTGTCCTGCCTGCAGCTCGCACGGTACTTGTAAACTTGCACGCAGCCAGCACCGCAGCCTAAGTGTGCCTGGTTGTGCGTACTAAACAATTTTTTCCTGTGCCAGTGCGTAGCTGTACGGTGTCCTGCCTGCAGCTCGCACGGTACTTGTAAACTTGCACGCAGCCAGCACCGCAGCCTAAGTGTGCCTGGTTCTGCGTACTAAACAATTTTTTCCTGTGCCAGTGCGTAGCTGTACGGTGTCCTGCCTGCAGCTCGCACGGTACTTGTAAACTTGCACGCAGCCAGCACCGCAGCCTAAGTGTGCCTGGTTGTGCGTACTAAACAATTTTTTCCTGTGCCAGTGCGTTGCTGTACGGTGTCCTGCCTGCAGCTCGCACGGTACTTGTAAACTTGCACGCAGCCAGCACCGCAGCCTAAGTGTGCCTGGTTGTGCGTACTAAACAATTTTTTCCTGTGCCAGTGCGTAGCTGTACGGTGTCCTGCCTGCAGCTCGCACGGTACTTGTAAACTTGCACGCAGCCAGCACCGCAGCCTAAGTGTGCCTGGTTGTGCGTACTAAACAATTTTTTCCTGTGACAGTGCGTTGCTGTACGGTGTCCTGCCTGCAGCTCGCACGTTACCTTCCATCTGTCTTAATATATCTTAGCCTCTAGTGTGTACCTTTCACGAAATAGTACCTGCTACTTGTTTTACAAGCCCCCAGAAAGCCACCAGAAATTATAAAATGTCACACAAAAAACCAAATCCCAAAAAAAGTCTTGCTAAGGGACAGGGAAGAGGTACAGGCATTGGTAGTCGTGGCCAACTATCCACCAGTTCGGGCAGACAGACGAGGATTGATCGATCGTTCCTCCTGTCTAACTTTCCCCGTCAGGAAAGTAAACGAGTATTGAGGCCGGAAGACGAACAGCATCTAACGTCTTGGCTGGCAGACAAGACCTCAACAACAGGTTCTTGCAGCACTCAAGGTTCCTTGAGCACTGTGTCTACTGTTGGTACATACCATGCTGGGTCATCTAATCCACAACCTCTTCACAGTTCCTCAGACCAACAGCAGCCCCATGAAAATGTTGACACAGACATGGGTCACTCAGATGACTTATTTGGTACATATAATCCTTTACATGAATCCGGTTTGCCAGACTCCGTAGTAGATGAGATACTTGACGAAGAATTGTCCAATCATGGACAAGTTTTAGAGACACCCCGGCCACATGAACGTGTCTTTCAGCAAAGTCTTAGACCGTCTCAGGAGTTGGAGGATGATGATGATGAGACAGTGACACACTTGTCATCTGGGGAGCAAAATCTATCTTGTTATCGGGAAGATTTAGAAGAGGAAGGGGTTGATGATGAGACAACTGATCCCACGTGGAATGTTGCGATGCAGAGCCAGCAGAGCAGCACGGAGGAAGAAAGTGTGTATGTCCCACCAACAAAGGCACCAAGGCCTACTCCTCCCACCAGAACTGAAAGAGTCACCACTGTTGCCCAAAATGTGTCCACTGTGGCTCAAAATTTGTCAACTGTTGGACAAAATGTTTCAAATGTGGGCCTCAGTAATCCCTCAGGGAGTACAGTCAAGCCTAGAGGTCGGTCAGCCACTGTGTGGAAATTTTTTAAAGATGGGCCTTCTCAAGAAAATGTGGTCATCTGTACCATCTGCCATGCAAGGCTAAGCAGAGGCCACGGGAAAGGAAACCAGAGCACCAGCAGTATGCGGAAGCACATGGCTGGTCAGCACCCTATTCAGTGGTCAAAAGTGCAGCCTTCCAGAACAGTGTCATCTGACCCAAAGACTGCGACGGTAACTCAGATACGTCCGTCACAATCAAGTGTTGCTGAAGCTGGTCCAGCTGATATGTACTCATCACAAGCAGCGGTTGCAGAGAGACTGAACACGAGTGCAGACAGTTCTCGGTCATCAACATCCTTACAGTTATCAGTGACACAGCTGTACGAAAGGAAGCAGAAATACCACTCTTCCCACCCATTAGCCAAAAAAATAAATGCCCAGATAGCTAAGTTGTTAGCAGTCGAGATGTTGCCGTTTAGGCTTGTGGGTACAGACTCTTTCCGTGAGCTTTTGGCTGTGGCAGTACCACGCTACTCGGTTCCAAGCCGCCACTACTTTTCACGTTGTGCCGTCCCCGCGTTACATGAGCATGTCATTAACAACCTCAAGCGTGCCCTCACCAACGCTGTAACCGGGAAAGTACACCTTACTACGGACACGTGGACAAGCAGTTCAGGACAGGGCCGGTACATCTCGCTCACCGCGCATTGGATCAACGTTGTGGAGAGTGTGCCAAACGATGTTAGTGTAACATCAAACATCCTACCCACGCCACGGATAGCTGGCACAACCTCATTCAGGGTCTCTGCATCATCCTATATGTCCACTACCCCATCTTCCGCTTCCTCGACCAATCCTCAATTGCCCTCAACATCACGGCCAAGTTGGGAGGTTTGCTGCAGTGCTTCAGCAAGACGCCAACAGGCTCTGCTGAAGCTGATCTGTTTAGGTCACACACCGCACACTGCAGTAGAGCTGTTGAAAGGTCTGAAGGAACAGACAGATGAGTGGCTATCCCCACTCCAACTCCAGACCGGTCTCGTGGTGAGCGACAATGGTCGTAACCTAGTGGCTGCACTAAAGCTCGGAAACCTTGTGCACGTGCCTTGCATGGCTCACGTGCTGAATCTAGTAGTGCAGAAATTCCTGCGTACATACCCAGAGCTATGTGACCTACTGGAGAAGGTGCGTCGAGTTTGTGCACATTTTCGTCATTCGTCAACAGCGGTTGGAAAACTTTCATTGCTTCAAAAGCAATTGAATTTGCCCAACCACAGACTCATTTGTGACATGCCGACACGATGGAACTCGACATTCCATATGTTATCGAGGATCAATGAGCAGCAGAGGGCAATATCCGAGTATCAGTTGCAACATGCCCGTCAGACCGGCAGTCAGCCACGACATATTAGTACAATGGAGTGGGTGTGGATCGCTGACACATCTGAGGTTCTTGATAATTTTGACTACTGCACAAAACTGGTGAGCGGTGATCAGTCCATCATCAGTGTCACTATACCCATGCTGTGTCTGCTGAAAGAATCCCTCATTAATCAGAAAAATGAAGCATTGAGAGCCCAGCAGATGGCTATGGAGCCAGATTTAAACAGCGCAGTACCTAGCCAGCAGAGCCAGTATGACCAGGCAACTATGGCTCCTGAGGAGGAACAGGAGCAAGACGATGAAGAGGATTTATTTTTTGTTGGTGCCGATGTCAACCCAGATGGTACTCACAACCCCAGCTTTGTGTCTGTCCACCATGGGTGGCCTGGAGAGGAGGAGGCGGAGACAGACTTTGCGGATACAATGGGTATTGAACATCGTTCTGAGGACACTGAAGACATGACTCTATGCAGCTTAGGACACATGGCTCACTTCATGTTGACTTGTCTGCTAGAAGACCCACGAGTGGTTAACATATTGCACAACGACCTCTACTGGTTGGCCACCTTTCTGGACCCACGTTATAAAGATAAATTCACCTCGCTGCTGTTTCAGTCACCACGTGGCTTGACAATTGACTATTTCAAGAGGGTTCTTGTGGATAATATGCTTCGAATATCACCGTCAGACAACACTCTGCCCATGGTTAGCAACTCTGTGCAACAGCAGCCTTTGGTCGGGGCACAATCATCCACGCTGTCCAGAAGAGATGCTGGAAAGATGTCCGCAAAGTGGGCTATGTTCAATAAGCCATCGAACCTGCAGCGCCATGTTGCTCCAGTAACCATCTCTCGGAGACAGAAACTTACCAACATGGTACAAGAATACTTAAGTGACAGTACCTGCTTCCTGACTGATGCCGCAGTCCCGTTTAATTACTGGGTCTCCAAGCTCCACACTTGGACAGAGCTCTCGTTGTATGCCTTGGAGGTGCTGGCATGCCCTGCAGCTAGTGTGACATCAGAGCGGGTTTTCAGTGCCGCTGGGGGTATCATAACTGATACCAGGACACGTCTTACTCCAGAGAATGCAGACAGGCTTACTCTAATAAAGTTTAATAGGAACTGGATTTCACAAGACTTCTTGAGCCCTGAAGACGACAGTACTCAGAGCTGAAGTGCCACGTTCAACATCAATATGATATAATTAATCATTGTATTATATTGTGTCTTTTTGGTACAAGCAGTATGTACAAGACCAGTAACGATTTGCGTAACCATGTTCCTGCAACCTGGTAATGAGGCTGCTTCATCTTAAACCAACACTACACCTTAACTTCGGTTTCATTAACCATCACAACACCTTTTCACAAGTAATCAACCTTTATTTTCTGTTAGCAAACATTTAAAAGCCCCTTGGGCTAATTTTTTGAGCCACCCTGGCTAAGAAGCTGATCATGGCCCTTAGGCCTGCATTTATAACCAAAATGCAAAACAGCCCCTTGGGCTAATTTTTGGAGACACCCAGCCTAAGAGGCTTATCATGGCCCTTAGGCCTGCATTTACACTCAAAATGCCAAACAGCCCCTTGGGCTAATTTTTGGAGCCACCATGGCTAACAAGCTGATCATGGCCCTTAGGCCTGCATTTATACCCAAAATGCAAAACAGCCCCTTGGGCTAATTTTTGGAGCCACCATGGCTAACAAGCTGCTCATGGCCCTTAGGCCTGCATTTATACCCAAAATGCAAAACAGCCCCTTGGGCTAATTTTTGGAAACACCCAGCCTAAGAGGCTTATCATGGCCCTTAGGCCTGCACTTATACCCAAATTGCCAAACAGCCCCTTGGGCAAATTTTTGGAGCCACCATGGCTAACAAGCTGATCATGGCCCTTAGGCCTGCATTTATACCCAAAATGCAAAACAGCCCCTTGGGCTAATTTTTGGAGCCACCATGGCTAACAAGCTGCTCATGGCCCTTAGGCCTGCATTTATACCCAAAATGCAAAACAGCCCCTTGGGCTAATTTTTGGAAACACCCAGCCTAAGAGGCTTATCATGGCCCTTAGGCCTGCACTTATACCCAAATTGCCAAACAGCCCCTTGGGCAAATTTTTAGAGCCACCATGGCTAACAAGCTGATCATGGCCCTTAGGCCTGCATTTATACCGAAAATGCAAAACAGCCCCTTGGGCTAATTTTTTGAGCCACCCAGGCTAACAAGCTTATCATGGTTTGGGAGACACCCTGGCTAACAAGCTTTGTATGGCCCTTAGACCTACATTTATACCAAAAATTGGAAACAGCCCCTTGGGCTAATTTGTCGAGCCACACAGGCTAACAAGCTTATCATGCTTTGGGAGACAACCTGGCTAACAAGCTTTTTATGGCCCTTAGGCCTACATTTATAACAAAAATGCAAAACAGCCCCTTGGGCTAATTTTTGGAGCCACCATGGCTAACAAGCTGCTCATGGCCCTTAGGCCTGCATTTATACCGAAAATGCAAAACAGCCCCTTGGGCTAATTTTTTGAGCCACCCAGGCTAACAAGCTTATCATGGTTTGGGAGACACCCTGGCTAACATGCTTTGTATGGCCCTTAGACCTACATTTATACCAAAAATTGGAAACAGCCCCTTGGGCTAATTTGTCGAGCCACACAGGCTAACAAGCTTATCATGCTTTGGGAGACAACCTGGCTAACAAGCTTTTTATGGCCCTTAGGCCTACATTTATAACAAAAATGCAAAACAGCCCCTTGGGCTAATTTTTGGAGCCACCATGGCTAACAAGCTGCTCATGGCCCTTAGGCCTGCATTTATACCGAAAATGCAAAACAGCCCCTTGGGCTAATTTTTCGAGCCACACAGGCTAACAAGCTTATCATGCTTTGGGAGACAACCTGGCTAACAAGCTTTTTATGGCCCTTAGGCCTACATTTATAACAAAAATGGGAAACAGCCCCTTGGGCTAATTTTTTGAGCCACCCAGGCTAACAAGCTTATCATGCTTTGGGAGACAACCTGGCTAACAAGCTTTTTATGGCCCTTAGGCCTACATTTATAACAAAAATGGGAAACAGCCCCTTGAGCTAATTTTTTTAGTCAACAAGCCTATGCTTGCATCGTCGGCGTTGCTTGTACTATCATCCTGCTGTAGCCTGGTGAAGGGTCCCACTGTACGCTCTGTAGAAAACGCGTAGACGCGATGTGTAGCAGGTAGATGTCCCAGCCTCTCACATGTGTGTTCCTAGTCTTGTTGCCATAGCGAGGCATTAAGTAACCCCCCAAACACAGGCACTGTTTATTTGTCAGCAACATTTGTATGTGGAGTCATGATTTTACACTTAGTAACCAAGGTGACTTCATGCTCCATGCGGCCCGTACAGTACTTGCTAATGATGCTCTCTCTCCCCTGTCCCCCACGTCAAATGTCTCGGGGTAATCCTTGACTCCTCCCTCTCCTTCAAGGCCCACCTCGAGTTCCTAACCAAGTCACTGTGACTCCAACTCAAAAATATTTCAAGATTTTGCTCGTTACTCAACCCTCACACTGCTAAAACACTCATTAATGCCCTCATCATCTCCCGCCTTGACTACTGGAACCTCCTTCGCACAGGCCTCCCTGCCAACTCTCTT